>CM030359.1:337769678-337947271 GCA_017893485.1 Hemerocallis citrina | reverse complement strand
ACAAAGGCAAACACAGCAGGATTACAACTCGTCAAAGAAAAAGTTACAATGCCGACTTATTACACTTAGCAAAAAACAAAAAATACACAACAACTCTCGGAGTCGACCACTTTAGCGCTTTTTTGGAGCCGGGGCGTTTCGCTTCAAAGACACCCGAGGGTGACGACGCTTGTCTCTGGAGCGCGACCCCAAACCTGCGAATTGAGACGTATCCTCGGCACCACTTCTAGTGGCTACTCCGACGGACGCTCCGCTCGACGAAATTGCCACCGAGCTCTGCGCGTCCCCCGGACTAGGTTGGCCGATCCGCTAACGGGTCGCCATCTCATAAAAGGTAATGCCCCGCTCGCTCTCAGCACGAGTGCACGACGTGCTTCGAACATTGATTGGTCCTGAATGCGGTTTAAGACGGGCCACTTCTGCCTCCAACTCCGAGATCCGATCCCGCAACGAGTCATCTTTGACATCGACTTCGAAACGCGGGGGTATCGCGGAGTCCGGAACTCCTGATCGGCTGGCGATGAGGCGCCGGAGGTGGGTGACCTCGATGCTTTTATCCACCGTCGCCCTCTTGAGCGCTTCAACTTCGGCAGTCAACTGTACCCGTTCGGTTGTCAACTTGGCCACTTCGGCCGTCAGCCCCTCGCCCTCACTCTGAAGCTTTGCCTCTACGGACTGCAGATGCTGTATCTCGGAAAGCAAGTCGTCCCTCTCCGCTGTTATTTTGGACAAGTTATGACGGATGCACTGAACCCGAATCTCATTACTGAAGTCAGTTGGCGAATATTCACCTTCGGGGATAAGCTCGGCGATCCTGCTTTCCAAACGGCGAATCTCGATGTCTCGCCGGCCGAGGACGAGCTGGAGATGCTTCCTCTCGCTTTCAGCTCGACGCAATCCGAGCTCAACCTCATAGAGTCGCTCCCGGCACTTCGCCAGACATAGCCTCGTCGCCCCCAGGCCGACCTCGGCTCGAGCACCTTCATCCGAGCGCAAAGGTTCGACGTCTTGGGCGATCACCATAAGCTGCAAAGAGATCGAATCAATCAGCAAAAACGTCGAACACTGCCGGAGCACCACACTTGGAAAAATTTTGTTTTTTTAAAAAAAAACGAGAAGGGAATGTTCGGCGAACAAAGGGGCAAAAGACAAAAACTTCCGAACATCAACACTTGCAAAAACTTTCTTTTCATTCATGTCAAAAGGTAGCGGTGGCCAGTCCGCTATTAGGCGTTACAATGATTGAAAAGAAAAACAACAAAAAAAAAAAAAAAGAGAAAACGAGGAGCGGAGTCAAGGCTCGACCTCTTTCCCCGGGCGACGAGGTGGGGTAGGGGTTGACTTCGCCGAAGGGGATGCTGCCGCCAACGGAGTAGTTGCGGTGTTGGGGGCCTCACCAGTAGCCCCGTCCCCGCCGCCGGCTTCGTCGTCACCCTCCTCCTCCTCTTCCCCTTCGGACTCAGGGTCGAAGCCCTCGACGTGTCCGGGGAAGAGCCGCCACCCCGAGACGTCCACCCCGGGGTATGCTTCTCGGACCCGGTCGAGGGCGGCGGCGAAGGCCTTCGCCATATTCTGCGCAAGGAACCCCTGGGCCTTCTCCAGAGTCGCGTCCTCCGCCGTCTTCACGGCTGCCGCCTGCTTCGCCTCGGCCTCGACCAATCGGTTGGCCGACCCCTCCTTCTCCCGAAGGAGCTCGCCCTCTAGCCTCTTCACTTCGGCCTCGAGATGCTGGATCCTCGCCAACCGACCCTCATGCTCGACTCGGAGCTTGTCGAGCTCGTTCGACATCCGAGCCTTCTTGTTTCGAGCTTGGTCGGACTCCTGCTTCAGCTCCTTCTCCAGGGCTGTCAGCCTCTCGGTGAGGTGGCCGAAGTGGACGATGATCTACAGCAAAAAAGAACTAAAAGAGTTAGAAAATTTTTTTGTGATTCGAAGAAATGCAACGAACAAAGGAAACTCGGAGCTTACCGATACCGCCGAACTAGCGATCTCGATCACGTCGTCGCCTTCTCTCCCCGCCTCCATGGCGGCTCGGTCCTTCGGGGTGGCGAGATGCTTGATGGCCTGCATGCTCGCCAGCGAGTTCCCGAGGAACCCATCGTGCCTCCGGACTTGCCAGTCCGGGATATGGATCCGCTTGTGCTCCTCCGTCAGGAGCTCCTCGCCTGCCACGGTCAGCGGCGGAGTCGGTATGGCGAGGGCGGCGGCAATGGGGAACTCCCCCACAGGTGCGGGAGCCGAAGTCCCCGCCACGGTGACGACCGGGTCGTCGAGGATCTCCACCGCCTCGACAGGGGCCGCAATCCTCGACACCTTCGAGGTCGAGGGCAGCTTTGACGCAACCCTCTTGCGCTTCTTCGGTGCCTTGCTGGCAAGCCCTGCCTTGAGTGCCAATACCGCGTCATAGTCCATGGATTCTGCATCAAAAGAGAAAAGTTGGTTAGCACATAAAAAACAACAAGGCAGTAAGCACGGATAAAAAAAACTTGACGAGAGCTGCGTACTGGGATCTACGCGGCAGAGCCCTCCCTTGTAGAGGACGTCCTCCGTCAGCTCCCTCCAATCATACTTTGGCCGGTCAAGGAGGATCCGGACTGCCTCTTCTTCTTCTACTGAGAGCTTCGGCATCGCCGTCGCCCGCTTCGGCACCCCCTCTGCCCAATTAGAGGGGATCGGCCAGGCATCTCGACTCCGCACGACGAACCACTTCTCTCGCCAGTGCTTAATAGAGTCGGGGCAGACGACGAGCCTGCCGCCGTGCCTCGGAGTCAAATAATACCGGTACTCCGACTTATTCCCTTGGTGGAGCCGGTATAGCGTCCGAAGCACGTTCAGCTGCGGCTCGATCCCTGCGGCCTGGCAGTGGAGAACGAAACCATTAATCACTCGCCACGCGTTCGGCATGAGCTGGATGGGGCTGACCCCGAACCAACTCACCACGGTAATTGCGAACACGTGGAGAGGTAGCCGAGCGCTGGCGATAAAGGCGTCGACCGGCCAGCAACACATGGTCACTGGCAGCGGCGAGTTGGCCCTAACTCCGGGGCCCGGCAACATGATTTCGTACTCCTCCGGGATGAAAAAAGAATCCCGGATCACCGCCAGTTCCTCCTCGGGCAGGATCGAAGCCGCGTCATCCGCCTCCGTCGTCTCCCTCGCGGCATTCTCCTCGAAGGACCTCCCCCTCCCGTGGACGATTCGCTCGGCCTGATCCTCCGGGAGCTGCCTGACTCTGTGTAGCCCCGTCAACGGACCTGGCAGTTGTCCGAACTCCCCCATCCTCTTCGGATCCACAACGATCGAATCCTTGCCGAACACCTTGCCTTTGGTCGGGGCCGGAGTCGAGTCCTCGGCGCCTTCAAGGGAGGGCTCGGACCAGGAGACTTCATCAGAGACAGAAGCTAGATACATAATTGATGATAAATTACCTTAAAAAGCTTTGGTCGCCGGAAAACTTCGCCTGAATCAAACGCCGACCACCGGAAAAACTCGCCTGAAGCACAAAAGAACGTCTGAGCAAATGAGAGGAGAAATGAGAAATGAAAGGGGGGGTGAGGATTTATAGAGAGGGGCGCTCCAAACGAGGTTAATGGGCACGTACGACCGGCCCATTTAAACCAAACGACGAAGCGACCCCAATCGTCGCCTCACTAACCACGCCAAATCATGAGTTGAATTTAATGCGCATCCCGTCTGATAGAAGCCCAGAGGTCACTGCAATTAATGAACGTCCCATCTGTCAGGGTTGTCAGAGCTGTCAGAGCTGTCAGAGCCACCAGAAGCTCAAATGGCGCACAGAAAAAACAAACCCCTAAAAACGACAAGTCTAGAAGTTCGGCACGCCACTGCAGAGCGTTCGTGACACCGACCTTGTTACGGGGTAAAAATCAAGTTCGGCACTTACTGCCGAGCGTTCGTGACACCGACCTTGTTACGGGGCAAAAATCGAGTTCGGCACTCACTGCCGAGCGTTCGTGACACCGACCTTGTTACGGGGTAAAAAATAATAATAAAAAAAAAAAAAAACAAGTTCGGCACTCACTGCCGAGCGTTCGTGACACCGACCTTGTTACGGGGTAAAAAACAAGTTCGGCACTCACTGCCGAGCGTTCGTGACACCGACCTTGTTACGAGGTAAAAATCGAGTTCGGCACTCACTGCCGAGCGTTCGTGACACCGACCTTGTTACGAGGTAAAAATCGAGTTCGGCACTCACTGCCGAGCATTCGTGACACCGACCTTGTTACGGGGTAAAAATCAAGTTCGGCACTCACTGCCGAGCGTTCGTGACACCGACCTTGTTACGGGGTAAAAAACAAGTTCGGCACTCACTGCCGAGCGTTCGTGACACCGACCTTGTTACGGGGTAAAAATCAAGTTCGGCACTCACTGCCGAGCGTTCGTGACACCGACCTTGTTACGGGGTAAAAATCAAGTTCGGCACTCGCTGCCGAGCGTTCGTGACACCGACCTTGTTACGGGGTAAAAATCAAGTTCGGCACTCGCTGCCGAGCGTTCGTGACACCGACCTTGTTACGGGGTAAAAATCAAGTTCGGCACTCACTGCCGAGCGTTCGTGACACCGACCTTGTTACGGGGTAAAAAACAAGTTCGGCACTCACTGCCGAGCGTTCGTGACACCGACCTTGTTAGGGGATAAAAATCAAGTTCGGCACTCACTGCCGAGCGTTCGTGACACCGACCTTGTTACGGGGTAAAAATCAAGTTCGGCACTCACTGCCGAGCGTTCGTGACACCGACCTTGTTACGGGGTAAAAATCAAGTTCGGCACTTACTGCCGAGCGTTCGTGACACCGACCTTGTTACGGGGTAAAAAACAAGTTCGGCACTCACTGCCGAGCGTTCGTGACACCGACCTTGTTACGGGGTAAAAAACAAGTTCGGCACTCGCTGCCGAGCGTTCGTAACACCGACCTTGTTACGGGGTAAAAATCAAGTTCGGCACTCGCTGCCGAGCGTTCGTGACACCGACCTTGTTACGAGGTAAAAATCGAGTTTGGCACTCACTGCCGAGCGTTCGTGACACCGACCTTGTTACGGGGTAAAAATCAAGTTCGACACTCACTGCCGAGCGTTCGTGACACCGACCTTGTTACGGGGTAAAAAACAAGTTCGACACTCCCTGCCGAGCGTTCGTGACACCGACTTTGTTACGGGGTAAAAAACAAGTTCGGCACTCGCTGCCGAGCGTTCGTGACACCGACCTTGTTACGGGGTAAAAATCAAGTTCGGCACTCACTGCCGAGCGTTCGTGACACCGACCTTGTTACGGGGTAAAAATCAAGTTCGGCACTCACTGCCGAGCGTTCGTGACACCGACCTTGTTACGGGGTAAAAATCAAGTTCGGCACTCACTGCCGAGCGTTCGTGACACCGACCTTGTTACGGGGTAAAAAACAAGTTCGGCACTCACTGCCGAGCGTTCGTGACACCGACCTTGTTACGGGGTAAAAATCAAGTTCGGCACTCACTGCCGAGCGTTCGTGACACCGACCTTGTTACGGGGTAAAAATCAAGTTCGGCACTCACTGCCGAGCGTTCGTGACACCGACCTTGTTACGGGGTAAAAAACAAGTTCGGCACTCACTGCCGAGCGTTCGTGACACCGACCTTGTTACGGGGTAAAAATCAAGTTCGGCACTCGCTGCCGAGCGTTCGTGACACCGACCTTGTTACGGGGTAAAAATCAAGTTCGGCACTCACTGCCGAGCGTTCGTGACACCGACCTTGTTACGGGGTAAAAATCAAGTTCGGCACTCACTGCCGAGCGTTCGTGACACCGACCTTGTTACGGGGTAAAAACCAAGTTCGATAGATCGCCAGACTCCCTCCTAGTGCTCGCAGCTGCGCCGAACCCACTTTCCGCTTCGGAAAAACTTGCCGAATCGCATATGGACCTCGGCTCCCTAGCCAGCGAGCCCTAGGGAGAGTCTAAGGCGTGATACAAATGCATAAGACCCCGGGACAACGAATTGACGCTTCGCGAAGGTAAAGAGGATATCCCTGCAAGAGTACCACATGAGCATCAGAGCTCATGAGCAGCTCGGAGCTCAACCCACTTGGAAAATACCTCACTACCCCTCCAAGATTCAAAACCCTCCATTTGAACTCCGATACAACTCCGCTAGCCATTAAAACAGTTAAACTACTCCTCAAAGGCCGATCAAATTTAGCCTTTAGGAGTGAGGGGCTCGTGATATGGCTAAAAATGGGGGTTAATCGGAACCGTCCAAATCGGATACGAATCTTGGGACCCAAGGGTAAAACGGTAATTTCGCCTACAAGAGGATCCAAAATGGGTATTGGATCTTCTCCCCAAGGACCCAATAACCCATGAATGGATCCACCAACAAGAGGGTGCGGGTTCTAACCCGCTGCGCACCCAATCCAACACGATAGAATCAGGGTCCCTGATCAATCTTGATCAACGGTCCTAATATACGTCTATCTTTTCACTGGGATTTGGGGATTAAATTCATTATCTGATTACGGGGAATATACCCTATCAGATTACATTACTAATCTGTTTACAAGGAGAATATTCCTTATCAGACCACGGGGATTACATTCCTAATCTGTTCTCTAAGGCGCCTATAAATACCCCCCATCCATCTCCATTAAGAGGTAATCAATCTTTCACCAGTTTTTTGCGCTCTTTCATAGTCTTTCAGATTACTGACTTGAGCGTCGGAGGGTGCGTCAGAGGGAACAACCCCGGTGTCTCACACTTTTTGCAGGTGAACGGCGGGAGCGACGGTCAAGCTTCGACGGAACAGGTATACAGGTTTACTATTCAGTTTCCCTAAGAATCCACAAATTCATCTGTTTGCCCCCACACCAAATTTAGCGGCAACAGAAACCATGCTTAAATTGTTGTAGGATTGTTCTAGAAAAGAACCCATGAACCATGTTTAAGTTGTTGTAGTAAAGGAACCATGCTTGAGTTGCTAATTAATGTAGTAACGGAATCATGCTTGAGATCGCTAACTATTGTAGTAAGAAACCTATGCTTGAGTTGTAGTAGGTTGTTCTAGTAAAAGAACCCATCATGCTTGAGTTATATATAGAATCCATGCTTGAGTTGCTAATACTTGTAGTAAAGAAACCATGCTTAAGTTGTATACCATGCTTGTGTTATTGTAGTCGTTCTAAGTAAAGAACTCATGCTTGTGTTATTGTAGTTGTTCTAAGAAAAGAGCGCATGCTTGTGTTATTGTAGTAGTTCTAGTAAAGAACCCATGTTTGAGATGTGTAGTGTTCTAGATTTAAAAGAATCTATGCTTGAGTTGTATGGTCGTTTTAGATTCAAAAGAATCCATGCATGTTGAAGTTATAAGATTATAGTGGTTTGGTTAAATTCTAATAGGAACCCATGAGTTTAGCTTGCATGCTAATCCAATTGAATTATTGAAATGAACTCATGTTCTACATTTGTTCTAGTTCGACTCTTAAGAAGAAACCCATGAAACTAGCTCCATGATAGTTCTAGCTCGAATTGGCGAGGAATCCATGCAATTAGGTTCTAGGTAGTTCTACCTCAACTTTGAGAAAGAACCTATGAACCTAGTCGCATGTTGTCCTAGTTCAATTTGGAGAAAAAAAAGAACCCATGAGTTCTAGTTGTATGTGGTTCTAATTGAAATTGGACCATATAATGTGAACATACTTCATCTTCAATATATGGGTAAATAAAGGTTGGAAAAGTCACTAGTATTGTTAGCTAGATAAAAGCTAGACTAGGGATCATCGAACATCAAGACTCGCATCCTACCACCTTGAAAACTGTGGATAAATCACACCTCGAGCACCGACGGATCTTAACTGATGTGGATTGATCGCGGGCCGAGAGTGTTGACGAGATCCGAGTTAGGGGTAGTGATAGGGTCTCATAGTTACCTTACGGGCCATCGACCATCAAGACTCACATCTTACCACCTTGGAAACTGTGGATAAATCACACCTCAAGTACCGACGGATCTTAACTGATGTGGGTTGATCGTGGGCCGAGAATGTTGACGAGATCCGAGTTAAGGGTAATGATGAGTGAGAGAGATTCCGTCACCAGTGTCTTGGATCGATAGGCCACGAGTTGGATCGGGATAGTCATAAGAAAGTTAGTGAAAAACCCGTGAGACAGTTTGGGCTTAGTGACATCGTTAGGGTAGTAACTTATGGCTATTACTACTTAAACTTTACTTATTATCATTTTCGCCAAAGGGAAAGAGTTGGTGTTAAGGGTGATACCTTATGATCCGACCTGTCCTATAGGCCGATACCAGGCGGTGTTATTGGGTTATACCCTTCTTCTCAAAGGGATACGGTATGTGCCTTCTCACGAGTTGGGAGCACGGGATCCGTATCTCGTTTGTTAATTTCTGAAGTACCATGATAAGGCGGGAGCAATTCCTGTCGGAGCTAGGGGATGGACCCCCGGAACTCCGTCTTGTCTTGTATCTAAGGCCGAGAAGCCATAGACTACGGTCTGGCTAGGAGGCGGCAGAGGATGCTTCGGGCTAACCTGGTAACCAGCAATAACTTCAAAAGATTCGTTAGATATTTGAGTGAGGCAACAGCGGCAAACATGGACACCACTATAAAAATTCCAGTAACGGAAATAGACCGTACTTGCAACCTCATTAGTCACGTTGTATCTTCAGAAACAAATCGAGTACAAGAGTAGAATTCATGGCGCAGGTTCAAATCCCTACATATGAAGAAACGGCTTGAGATGGGGCATATGTAGTATGGGCTGCATACTGTTCCGAAGACTTGCTTGCATTAGAATAAGTGCATCATTGCGTTAGTCAATCTTGCATTAGAGTCTAGTCATAGCATACACTGACACATCAATTATATATACTCGTTTCTCTTTTCATCAATCTGTTTGCTTTAAGTGGAGAATCACGCTGCTAGTCATCAGCCTTAAAACCGTCAGTATATATATTGACGTCCCTATTTCAATAGGTACCGAATTGCAGAAGTACAGGTACAAGATTCAGGAGGACTCATGGCGAGAGAAGCAAGAGTCGTTTTCATTTCCGCTGTATTATATGTTGTTTACTATTGTTCCATTTGTAACAATTATTGTAATTTATTTATTTGTTGGATAGAATTCAAGTGAAGTACCAAGTGTTGTTCTTTATTCATTGTACTCTGATGTAACTTGTTGAAAGTTGTAACACTTGGACTTGTAATGGTATTATTGTAACACTGATGTAATGTATTGCAGTTTTATAAACATTCAGACTTGTAATACATTTGTGTTAAATAAAAAGTTTTAAATTTTTCTATTTTTCTGTGTATTGTGGCTAATTGAAGGAAAGATTCTGGCTTAAGTCACGGTTTTCCAGTTACCGAAAATCGGGGCGTTACAATTTCCTTTTGTGCCATAGTAGCGGCGACTGGACCGAGAGGGAGGATCACCAAAGCATTTGAGGTGAAGGAGTACGACGATGAGGATGTAGCGATTGGACCTACTATGGACTGATGAGGGACGTCACGACTCAAATGCCCACCCTTCAGGCTTTGCTAGAGGGACCTTTATTATCATGTTGTACCCGTATTGATGCTCTTTATGTATGGACTTATTTTGATTGTACCACCCTCTTGTGCATATTGGAGGTTCTATGTTTTATTTTCTGCTTTGTAGTTTTTGTATTGGAGCTTAGTACTCTTGATTTGTTTTGTTAGCTTCTTATTAATAAAACATGGTGGTCATACTCCACATTTTCTTCAATTTTTTTCTTTTGAAAAGCCCCCCCCCCCCCCCCAAAATAATAATAATAATAATAATAATAATAATAATAATAAATAAATAAATA
Source organism: Hemerocallis citrina (assembly GCA_017893485.1). Taxonomy (NCBI): domain Eukaryota; kingdom Viridiplantae; phylum Streptophyta; class Magnoliopsida; order Asparagales; family Asphodelaceae; genus Hemerocallis; species Hemerocallis citrina. Next base: position 337,937,429 of record CM030359.1, on the reverse strand, counting down.
AATAAAATGTATAAAATCCTAGTGCGAATAGCGGTCACTGTTGACGTGGCACCAAATAGCCCATGAGCATCAATAGTTTCGAAAATGGCCCATAATCACAAATATTTTCAAAAAGTGATCTAGTACGGCAAAAAATTCCCTTCAATTTTAGAACCGGCTCTTCCAAACCTTACCCTTCTCCCTTCCCGGGTCCCACTCACCCCCTAGCTACCTACTCCTCCCCCCCATCAGGCCATCACCTCTGTCTCCCTCTCCTCCCACCCTTCTCTTCGGAATTTTTTACCAACTATCCCACTTTTTGTAAGTATGTACGAAACTATCCCTGTTTGAAAAGTAAATACCAAAACATCTCTGTCGTTAACGAGGTTAACGACCTTGATAATAATAGGCATGTTAACTGAGTTAACGTGTTCATTTACTTAGTGATTTTTTATGTACAAAACATCATTGTATGTTTGTTTGTGAAGATAGGCATACACGCTAACTCAGTTAACGGCCTTGGTAAAACAAGGCACGTTAATTGAGTTAACGTGTCTATACTTAGCGATTTTTTTATGTACACAACATTCTTGTCTGTTTGTTTGTGAAGATAGGCATACACGTTAACTCAGTTAACAGCCTTGGTAAAACAAAGCACGTTAACTGAGTTAACGTGTGTGAGTATCTCCAATTTCCAGAAATTTTTAACTTTCTGGAAACATGAAATCTTCACACTCATTAACTCAGTTAACGGTCTTGGTAATAAAAGGCACGTTAACTGAGTTAATGTGTCTATACTTAGTATTTTTTTACCCACACCCCTCTTTGTGGTAGTGCCCCATACTGTTCCAACTACAAACGTTAATCCCGTCAACGCGAGTGGTTTAAATACTACCGCTAACGGTGTTAACGAGTCTATATTGGATGAGTTTTTCTGCAAATCTCCACTCAAGGGGAAAAGTTGTATCCCCATCAGCACGTTAACGGGGTTAACGCTAGGAAAACTACTAGACTCGTTAACCCCGTTAACGACAGAAATGTTTTGGTATTAAATTTTCAAACAGGGATAGTTTCGTACATAGTTACAAAAAGTGGGATAGTTTGGTAAAAAAATTCTTCACTCCGCCACCATCAAATACTCACAATTGTACCAATTTCTTATGTTACTGTTCATATAAAGTATAATCAATATGTGTCTCGTTGTTAAGAATTAATAAACATTGATAATGAATTAAACTCCTAATATTAATTGCTGAAATTGTTATTCATGGTTGAATTCAAAATGTTGGGCATTTGGAAGTGTTGGAGGAGAAAGAAGATGATGGACAATCTGAGTGTTGGATTGAGTTGTTGAATTAGGCTGATGGGTTGGGGTCGACATCCATGTCGGGGTTGAAGGGAAAGGAGAGTGGAAGAGATTCTTGAAGATGATAAATAAGTTGGGTTGGGTGGGTGAGAGAGAGAGAGTAATGGGTTAACTCCGATTGGGTTAGAGTAAGAAATGGAGATGAATGAGTTCCGAGTTCAGTTGGGTTAGAGACAGACAGAGAGAGAGAGGAGGAGGATGGTTATGAATTTGGATTCGGGTTTGAATGGTTTTGACTTTTGATTAGGTTCGGTTTGACAGAGAGAGGGCTAAAGAAACCGTTTTGGATTTGGGTTTACAATGAATTTGGGTATAATTTCGGTTTGGTTTTACCATACAACGAAGAGAAGGATAAACTGGTCTTTTACTGGGACATTTAACGGTGCGTCGGTACCTGTTAGTTATTAGTATAAATATATATAAATAAATAAATAAATTAACCCGTATGTAAGAGCATCCACAATCGTTAGCTAAATTTCTATAATATGCATATTTTACCAATTTATCCATATTGGGACAAAATTGCTACAGAAAAGTTTGCTATGTTTGAGAGGGGATATATTTGAAGTTTCGTCTGATGAAATTAGAAGATTTTTTAATTAAAAAATAGGTTAGAAATTTTTTTTTCATTGAACGAAACTTCAAGTTCCGTTCAGGAAGGGACTAATTTTTTTTCTTTTTCTCATCCAACGAAGTTTCATATTGCGTCGGCTAGTTTTAATTATTAAAATATTCAATTAATTTCTTAAAAAATGTTTTCAAACCAAAATTTTCCAAGGGACGAAACTTAGAATTTTATTTTATCATATTTTATTTGAGTTCAATATATTATAGCATTTTATGACTGCCGAAAACATCACTTTGTTATATATATATTTATGCATGTCGCAATTTATTAATTCAATCTTTAGTTACCCTTGTATGATTCAATCTTTAGTTTCTTAATGTCTGAATAGACTTACTAAAATAAATGAGCTCAATATCTCATATTAACTCATTTTAGCACGGCCATGCATTTTGCAGTCTCACTCAATCAAAGGGGCCATAGATATCACTCCCGTTATGTAGGAGGGACAAATTCTATCTAAGTCGCACATATCCCTCCGCATGATTTGTAGTATATTAAATAATCGACTTTATAATCACCTTATTACAGACAACATTTGACGACATTAAAATATATAACTTCTCATGTAGGGAACCATAGTGACTTCAAGTCAAAGAACCACGTACATCATGGTCACTGTGAAAACTACTTATGACACCCACGTAACGATCCATACAGCGTTCTCATGGTGGGTCAGTCCAGTACATTATTACTCTAATATGTACCCATGTGAAGACTTGATATCTCCTATCCGTGACCCGTGAGAATGGTTATTTGTCTACGCACACACTAGTCTCTATGTATTATTGTTGTCCTAATTCATAATAATACTTGGCTATGAACATTTAAGAATAGTGTTCTGATTTCAGTCAATAGGATCTCACATTCAAGTCATGCACTTGATATCTCATGGCGTTGAACTTACTATTCTAAGTACTTTATTATGCTCATTTAATTCACAATAAATAAAATGCCTCAATAGGAAATAAAGATGCAATGTAAGCTAGTAATGTCAATACACAATTGGCATATAGGGCATACAACAACAATAGTCTCTCAAATGGGTAAAGATAAAGCTCTTGGACCAGACAGTTTTTCAATGTCATTCTACTAGACCTTTTTGGGAAGAGATTAAGGACGATCTTATGGCAGTTATTGTCTAGTTCTACGATCACAAACTGACATTGGGCAGATTGAACTATGCGAAGGTAGTCCTTATCCCCAAAATGGAAGAATCCAACAGAGTGGGTGACTTCTGGCCCATCAGTCTCCTCAATTGCTTGGTCAAGATTATTACCAAGAACTCGCTAATAGATTATGTTGGGTAATAGACAATTTGATTAGTACCGAGCAGATTGGCTTCATCAAGGGTCGATGTATCCTGGATTGTATAGCTACCGTTGAGGAAATAATTCATACATATCTCAAACACAATGAAATACTTGTTGAAGCTGGATTTCGAGAAAGCCTACGATTTAGTAGAATGAGATTTTCTACTGAAGGCTCTTAGAGTCAGGGGCTTTGGAGACAGATGGATCAGCTGGTTGTCAGTGCCTCACTACCAGTAGGACATCTATCTTTATCAATGGGAAGGCAGGGCAGTCATTCTCTTATAAAAGAGGACTGTGACAAGGGGACTGTTGTCCCCCTACTATTTACAAGTGTTGTGGATGTCCTTAAAAGCATGATGGATAAATGCAGATAATGGGGTTTTGATCACCCTGGTGGCTAAAAGTAGAAGTCATCCAGGTTGTACAATCTTACAATATGTCGATGATACCCTACTTTTTGGAAAGGGAGATTTGGGAGAGACCATCTACTTCTGGCATTGTACTGCTTTGAAGCATGGTCGGGGTTATGGTTTAACTTCCACAAATTTGCTCTCATTCTCATTGCTATGACGGAGGAGGTGGCTCGAGAACATGATACCACTTTGAACTGTAAGCTGGATAGCTTCACTATTAGTACCTGGGCCTACTACCACAACCTAGTAAGTTAAAGAAGTCAAACATGTTATCGATCATTGACCAAGCTGAAGCGAGGCTGGGAGGGTGGAAAGGTAAACCCTCTCCCTCGGGAGTAGGGTGACACTTATCAATGTAGTTCTGTCCAATATCCCGATTAGCACTAGTATCGGGTCGGGTCAGGTCAGGTCGGTAGTGAGATACTCGGACCTTGCCTTAAGGCAACAAGTCCGGGTTCGGATCTGGGTCTATTTAATTTTTTCTGGTTAGGTCCGGGTCCAATCGGTTCATGGGTACCCAACGGGTCTAATAATATACGACAATAAATTTTTTCAAATGTTTACAGAACTTTTCAGTATTCAAACTCCTAACATATTTTTCTCCCTTTAGAGTACCACATGAATTAACTAAATATTGAAAGTGAAAGTAAAATTAATTAATATGTAAATGAATACAAGTAAGTTGATTTTATAAAATAAAGATTATGAGATGCAAATTGGGAGTAAAAAAAAAAGATTGCCCACTCTTTATTAAGTTATATGAATATATTAAGCTTTATTTTATATCAAAAAAGAAAATTTTTGTTTAACACATACAACTATCTTGTTCTAATATATTAAAAACTAAGTTATTGGTCTACTAAAGGGCCCATGGGTCGGGTCCGGGTTGGGCTGAATCCGATCGGGTCCAAAATCATTAGACTCTGATCCTACCCATCTATCGGGTCAGCTCCGGTCCAATATCGGGTTCTGGTAAATGTGACAGTGATACTCCCGATTTACTGTTTTTCCTTCTTTGAATTTCCAAAATGGGTCATTCAAATGATCCATCGAGTTCGGAAGAGATTCCTTTGGAAAGGAGCGGACGCTAACATGGGGTCTATCACCTCATAAGATGGCAAAAGGCTTGCATGAAGAAATGTCATGGATGGCTAGGCATCATTGACTTGAGAGACATGAATTTGGCTCTCCTTAACAAGTGGTGGTGAAAAGTTTTTCACCCAAACAACGAGGGATGGCAAGATTACATCCACTCTTATCTACATGGGAAGGGGACGCATAGCTTGGGCTTCTGAATGGGGCCTAAAGTTTCCTGGTTTTGGAAAGGAGTTGTCAAAGCCTATGAACCGTTCAATAATTGTGTCACATCCTTCATTGGCAATGGACTGACGAGCAAGTTCTGGTGGGACAAGTGGTGTGGAGCACATGCTCTCAAAGCTGATCTTTACATCCCAACCTAACATTTTGGTGGCCAAAACGTTGAAGAAAGGGTCATGGAGACCCTCTTTTCAAATCCAGACTATACTAGGAGTCCTTATTGAGATTAGGATATTACAATCCTATATAGTACAATCGAGTATTAGTTGCTCTCAAGGCCCAGATCAAAAAGCCTGGGGGTTAGAGAATAATAGATTCTTCACGGTGCGCTCTTTGTATAACTGTATTAACTTTAGAGGATGTTGGCCGAAGTGGTCTTCGATTCTTTGGAATGCCAAAGCACCTCTGAAAATTAGTGTCCTTTGACTTCTTCTCAACGATGTGATACTGATAAGGAAAAACCTAGCTAAAAGGCAACCAGATGTCACAACCAACTGTGGTTTTTGCAATGCACACACGGAGTCAAAAAACCACATGTTCATAGAATGCCGTAGAAGTAAAGCGGTTCTGATGGAGGTCCTTAGGGCCCTTTGTAATACCCCGTATTTCTTTGAGGTATAATATATACTAGTATATATATATATATATATATATATATATATATATATATATATATATATATATATATATATATATATATATATATATAGGAGAAGGTTCGGGTGAGAACCATGTCCTGGGGTGAGAACCTAAGGGCCTATCGCAGCCATTCATCTGTGTAATCTTAACGGTCAAGATTTTTTAAAATTAAACAATAAGATTAATTAATTTTTGCATTAAGATGTCAATCCCTTTAATTAAGGGATGGGGACCACGTAATAAAAGGAATGAAAGATCACAGATTATTAGGCAACATATATTGCCTTTTTTATTTTATTTTCAGCCGAACCACAATCTTCATCAGGATGAACAACATTTGTTGCTACGTACAATGTTGCTAAATATGAAATTTTTGTTGCTACGTACAATGCAGTTAGTTGCTATTCAAAAAACATTCAGTTGCTATATGGAAACTGACAGCATGTACAACATAAGTTTGCAAATTGATAAACAAACAATATATATATATATATATTCCTGCTAAAATATGCACTAGTTGTATCTACTTACAATACAGTCAGTTGCTATATAGTGAACGAAGTGGTGAAGGAACGAATTGGTGATGATTCTGCAGTTGCTACTAATTTGGGATACAAAATCTTCTCGAATAGCAACTGTAATAATTATAAATAGCAACTGAAATAATTATACAGCAATACCTGACTACTTAAACAGCAACTGTAATAATTATAAATAGCAACTGTAATAAACAGTAACTGTAAGGAACGAAATGGTGAATGATTCTGCAGTTGCTAATAATTTGGGAAACAAAATCTTCTCCAATATTTTACGGGAATAAATTATTTCTCTCTCCAGTTTGACCAAATTTGCCTTAACCGTCGCACACAAAAAAAGGCAATTTATAATTATTTCTTTTATTACGCAGTCCTCATCCCTTAATTAAAGGGATTGACATCTTAATGCAAAAATTAATTAATCTTATTGTTTAATTTTAAAAAATCTTGACCGTTAAGATTACACAAATGAATGGCTGGGATAGGCCCTTAGGTTCTCACCCCAGGGTTGGTTCTCACCCGAACCGACCCCTATATATATATATAATGGCAATATTGTAATAATGTTGAATGGCATAATGGTAATAATGAAATGAATTAAAAAGAGTGGGGGTTGCTATGCTTTGACAGCACGTGAAGGCAAGATGTGGAGCCCAGGGCTTCTCTTCCTTGCTGGCGTGGTCAGAGAGAAAAAGAAAAAAGGAGTTGCTAGTGTGGGGCTTTCTTAGTCCCACATTGGTAGGGAGCAAGAATAAATTAATAATAAATATAATTGCCTATGATCAAGAGTCACCAAATCGGTTAACCACCTTTTGAGAGGCAGTTGTGGTGGGCAGTTGTAATAATAAACTAATAAATAAATAAATTTTCTGAGTTGGGGCCGGGGTGTTACACCCTTGGCACAACAGGATATCCACAGGTCTATAAGGATCTATGGATAGGGCCCAAGCTAGCTAGTGAAAGACATGAGCTGAAGAAAATGTGATCACCGCAACGACCTGAGTTTTATGGCTAGACATAAATAAATTTCACTTTCATCATACTGGTAATAGTATTTCTGGTAATCTTACTCATATTATGCATCTTATTTCCTTTTGTGCTATAGTAGCGGCGACTGGACCGAGAGGGAGGATCACCAAAGCATTTGAGGTGAAGCAGTACGACGATGAGGATGTAGCGATTGGACCTACTATGGACTGATGAGGGACGTCACGACTCAAATGTCCACCTTTCAGGCTTTGCTAGAGGGACCTTTATTATCATGTTGTACACATTTTGATGCTCTTTATGTATGGACTTATTTTGATTGTACCCAGTGGCGGAGCATAGTGAGGGCCGGGGGTGCCCCCCCCCCCCCCCCCCCCCCCCCCCCCCCCAAAAAAAAAAATCAAAAACCCCCTTCACACTATTGAAAATTTTATAAACCCTTAAAAAATTATAATTTGGCCCCCCTGAATTCTAAATTTTATTGTTTTGCCCCCCTAAAAATTATGAAAAAATCTCTATATGTTTATATCTAGTTATAGAATTTTTTTCTTGGCTCTCCCGGTAAAATTGTTCTGGCTTCGCCCCTATTTGTACCACCCTCCTATGCATATTGGATGTTCTATGTTTTATTTTATGCTTTATAGTTTTTGTATTGGAGCTCAGTACTCTTGATTTGTTTTGTTAGCTTCTTATTAATGAAACATGGTGGTCATACTCCATATTTTCTTCAAATTTTTTCATTTGAAAAGTGCCCCCCCCCCCCCCTAATAATTATAATAATAAAAATAAAATAAATAAATAAAATGTACAAAATTCTAGTACTAATAGCAGCCACTGCCGACGTGGCACCAAGTAGCCCAAACTCACCCATAATCACAAATATTTTCAAAAAGCGATCTAGTACGGCAAAAAAATCCCTCCAATTTTTGAACCGGCTCTTCCAAACCTTACCCTTCTCCCTTCCCGGGTCCCACTCACACCCCTAGCATTACCTACTCCTCCCCCATCAAGCCATCACCTCTGTCTCCCTCTCCTCCCACCCCTTCTCTCCGCCACCATCAAATACTCACAATTGTACCAATTTCTTATGTTACTGTTCATATAAAATATAATCAATATGTGTCTCATTGTTAAGAATTAATAAACATTGATAGTGAATTAAACTCCTAATATTAATTGCTGAAATTGTTATTCATGGTTGAATTCAAAATGTTGGGCATTTGGAAGTGTTGGAGGAGAAAGAAGATGATGGACAATCTGAGTGTTAAGATTGAGTTGTTGAAATAGGCTGATGGGTTGGGGTCGACATCCATGTCGGGGTTGAAGGGAAAGGAGAGAGGAAGAGATTCTTGAAGATGATAAATAAGTTCGGTTGGGTGGGTGAGAGAGAGTAATGGGTTAACTCCGATTGGGTTAGAGTAAGAGATGGAGATGAATGAGTTCCGAGTTCGGTTGGGTTAGAGAGAGACAGAGAGAGAGGAGGAGGATGGTTATGAAATTGGATTCGGTTTTGAATGGTTTTGACTTTTGATTAGGTTCGGTTTGACAGAGAGAGGGCCAAAGAAACCGTTTTGGATTTGGGTTTGCAATGAATTTTTGGGTATAATTTCGGGTTTGGTTTTACCATGCAACGGAGAGAAGGATAAACTGGTCTTTTACAGGGACATTTAACGGTGTCCGTTATTTATTAGTAAAATGCCCAAAAAAAAACAATCCGTATGTAAGAGCATCCACAGTTCGTTAGCTAAATTTCTATAATATGCATATTTTACAAATTTATCTATATTGGGGACAAAATTGCTACAAAAAAGTTTGTTATGTTTCAAAGGGAATATGAGATTATGCATATTATATAGGATGAAATTTCAAATTTCGTCCACAATAAAAATTAATTTTTTAATTTTTTATTGTGAATAAAATTTGAAGTTTCGTCCGATGAAATTAGAAGATTTTTAAATTTAAAAATAGGTCAGGAAAAAAAAAATTCCTTCAACGTTCATGTTGGGACTTTTTTTTTCTCATCTGACAAAGCTACATATTACTTCTGCGAGTTTTAATTATTAAAACATTCAATTAATTTCTTAAAAAATGATTTCAAATCAATTATTTTCACAGGACGAAACTTAGAATTTTATCTGATCATATTTTATTTTGGTTCACTGTATTATAGCATTTCACGACTGTCGAAAACATCACTTTGTTATCTATATAATAAAACACAAAGAAAGCTATCAACTGGCTCTTATTTAATAGGATTGAAATCAACGGTCCAGATCTAATCTCACAAAACATATTTTTCCGCCCAAAAGTTCTCCCAAAACTCAAATTCAAATCCCAAAACAACTCATTTATTTATTTATTTATTTATTTATTTCTCTCTTTCTCTTTCTCTCTGTTTATTTAGAAATTTATATTTTCAGATTTCAGGTTTGTAAATTTTCAATTTTTTTATGCATTTTTTATTGCTCATGCTACATCAAAAATAGAAAAATCTCATCAACAGTTAAATTTCATTTTCCACACTTAAAGTTCTAATAAGTTGGATTTTACATCCCATTTATAATTATTTTTCAACATATACTAATAAAAACATGGACTTTTATTTATAACTAATTATTGTTTTACTATTCAAACTTGAACTACATAATTATTGTTTTACTATTTACACGACTTTCATATGCCGTATCGATTCAAAGACGTGCCGTAGACACATGCCCACTAACAAATCTAGTATATATATATTTATGCATGTTACTATTTTTTACTGTGAACAACTGTAGATGTTCTAATAGGATAAGTTATTTAAAATAAAAGTTAGGTTAAGTGGGGTACAAATTAGTCAAAACAAACTCAGAACTCGGTAGAACTCAGTAGGGTTCGCTGAAATTTATTCTTAAAAAAATTCAAAGATTAATAATTAATAATTACCAAACTCTTCATACTTAGTGGGCCCCACACCAACAGTCCAGTATCTCCTCCATCTCCCTCTCTCTCTCTCAAGCAACAACAAATTCTTCACAATCCTCTCTCTCTCTCTCTATCTATCTATCTCTCTCATGGCGGACCTCCGCGATCCGCTCCTCCCTCCCAAACCCTCCTCCTCCACCACCAACCCCACCCCCACACCCACCCGTACCCCCACCCCCACCTCCTCCAACCGCCGACCCCTCTTCGCCGCCCCCGATCTCCTCAACCTAAAGAAGCGCAACCAGACCACCCGCTCCTGGATCCGCGTCGACTCCGCCACCGCCTCCTCCCAGATCATCGAGGTGGACAAGTTCACCATGATGCGCCGCTGCGACCTCCCCGCCCGCGATCTCCGCCTCCTCGACCCCCTCTTCGTCTACCCCTCCACCATCCTCGGCCGCGAGAAGGCTATCGTCGTCAACCTCGAGCAGATTCGCTGCATCATCACCGCCGACGAGGTCCTGCTCCTCAACTCTCTCGACAGTTATGTCTTCCAGTACGTGGTCGAGCTGCAGAGGAGGCTGCAGGGCGGGACCGGGGATGGGTTTGGGGGGAGGGGGGATGGTGGGCCCGACTATTTGCCGTTTGAGTTTCGGGCGCTGGAGGTTGCGCTGGAGAGCGCCTGCACGTTTCTTGATGGCCAGGTTTGTTTCTGATTTAGGGTTTATGTTCTTGAATTCTTGATTAGTACCAACATATAGGAGAACTACTGTTACATAGGACTAAAAATAGTCATCACTTTCAACATTAAGTGATGGTTTATTAATAATTATATTTCCAACTTATTAATACACAAAGATTGGCAATGTATAATTCAGTTGGTTAAAAGATTGTGATAAGTTGTTGTGTGTTGAAGTGAAATTGGGAGTTAGTGGATTGGAAGTAGATGCAGTTATGATAACTTGAATGGGAGATGTAGGCCTTACTTAGGACTGGAACATTTCAACATTAATTGATAAAATGCCTGCACGTTTCTTGATGTCCAGGCTTGTGTTTCTGGGATTGATTTAGTCTTTTTTTAGTTTAATCGGAATCTTGATTGGTACTAATGTAATTGAGTTGGTTAGAATATGTGATAAATTGTTACAACTATGAGACCATTCAATAGGCCTTCCGGAGGACTAAGAATAATCATCACTTTCAACATTTATTGGTATGGACATATTAATACACAGGTCAACTGGAATCTTGATTTGGAGTAACATATAATTGAATTGGTTAGAATGTGTGATGGATTGTTATCGCTTTAAGGGATATTGGGAGTTACTGAATTAAAGGTGGATGCAAGTATGAGAACATGAATAGGAGAGTAGGTGTAACGCCCCGACCCATAAAATACACGGGCTTGTGCACGTTATTAATCTTCCATCAAATCAAATGTATAGAGCGGCTAAATCCAAATATATTATAGGCATCACTTATTCAGTATAGTGGAAGTAATTATACTTCAATTTCTCTTCTACTCATCAAATATTTGCACATCGAAAACAAAATTTCATGAAAGTCCTCTTTTACAAATAAATTCAAAAAATAAATTACACCTATAATGTAATTACAAATTGGTCACTTCAGATCATTATGCAAAATCTTGCAAATTATATCACTTCTGATCTTTGCAAAAAAATGTGAAATAATAAAGGGTGAGCAACCACACGCCCAGTGAGTTTCGATACTGCTTAAATAGTAGATCAGACAATTTTATAAATATGCATCAAATATACTTTTAGTTTCAATACAAATCATCTCTCTCTCAGTCTCATACAATGACTCTCTCCTCTTCCTAATCTCACTGTCCCAAATAATAACCCCTCATTCGATCAATTTCTTTCATTACAATTTTTTTGAGATTCTAATCCCCTTACTCTACAATATATGTCCATAAATCCCAGTCATCTCGTATCATATATAAAGTTCCAAGTTGTAACCCACCTCATATTTCTTCACCCCCAAGATAACTCATAATCTTCTAGGAGTAATGTTTATCATCATCTCATTTTAGGACAGCTTTTGCCTTCCACATACATACACGGTACATCAGCTCACACTTCGAAATAAATAATCATTAATTATGTCGAAGTCATTGTCATCAAATCGATTGCACTTGAAGTCCATAAGTCCATTAATCGGTATAATAAATTATGTCCATTTTGCGTATCGGTCCTTCACAAATATTTTTATTTCACAAACTAACACCAAAAATATCCGGAATATTACACTCTCCCTCCCCACTCTATGAAATTCCGTTCTCGAAATTTGGTCAATCATGATTCCTCAAAATAAACTAATTAACCTAACCCTTAGGATCAAAGATCACTAAAATGACCTATTGCTCGATACCAAGTGTAAGGTCCCGTCCCAAAAATTACACGGAGTTGGGGACGTTAATAATTTCCACCAAATATAATGTACACAGCAGCTAAATCCAATTATTTATTCTCATCAAATGTTCAGTACATCGGAAGCAATTACTGATCAAATTTATCTCATACAAAAAATATTCAAAAATAAAATATATCTTTAATGTAATTATAAATCAATCACGTCAGGTCATTATGCAAAATCCTACAAATTTTATCACTTCCATCTCTGCAAAAAATGTGAAATAATCGAGGGTGAGCAACCACACAGCCCTTGTGTTTCGGTATTGCTTAAATAGTTGAGCAAACAAGTTTATAAATATGCATCAAATATACTTTTAATTTGCAATGCAAATCATGTCTCTCTTTCACTCTCATAGAGTGACTCTCCTCGTCCTAATCTGATTGTCCCAAATAATAACCCCTCATTCCCTCACTCGCTTTCATTAAACTGTGAGATTCTAACATCGCCTTACTCTACAGTTTCTAACCGTAGATCCCAGTCATCTCTTATCATATATAGAGTTCCAAGTTGTATCCCACCTCATATTTCTTCACCCCGAAGATATCTCATAATCTTCTAGGAGTAATGTCTATAAAACAATATAATAAATTATGCATTTTGCATATCAGCCCTTGACATATATTTTTATTTCACAAACTAACACCTAAAATATATGGGATATTACAGGAGGGCTTACATAGGACTGGATAGTATCAATTGACATTATTTGATGAAAAGCTCAAAATTTATATTGTGGGCATATTAATACACAAAGTATAGTTTAATAAATTTAGGGTAGATTTCACTAAGCAGGTTTGAGTTTTCATACTTTGGCAGGTACTCATAATTTCCCGACTTTTTAAAGTGATTGTACCCTCCCTGAGGATTGTTTTCTTAGCTACCAATCACACTGCCACTTTTTTGTTTGTTTGTCGAAAACCATTATTTCAGGGTGAAATTACTATTTTGTCTTTCAAAACTCGGGGAATTTAGTATGAAAATATGTCTACGTAGGATATTTCTAATTTTGCTGAAAAATAACACTGTTTACTCATAGAACGTGAGGAAGGGGGTGTTTAGTTGCCAAGAATACTATTCTCGTGGGGTGGGAAGGTCACATTTTAAAGTCAAGGTTATCTGCCAAAGTATGAAAACTTAGGAGGATACGTTTAGCGAAATTTACCCTTAATTTTAATAGTGAACACTCAGGATAGTTACGGTAACTACACTGACAACAGTAAAGGTTAAGTAAAAAAGACAATAAGGAGCTGAATAGTTAATTTGTATATAACAGCATATAGTAAATAACAGTAAACTTGTTTTCAACAGTATGAGCTAGGACTCTGTAGATACTACACTGAAATATGTGTACTCTTTAGTTGCATATTGTAATGCTCAAGTGGACTCAAGGACGGCGAGGGGTATGAGCTACTATTTCTTCTAAGTTTGCAAGATAAATAATTCAAGTAATGGATTATATACAGCTAGCACTATGCACGTGTGATGCACGTCGTAATAAAAAAAAGTAAAAACTACGACGTAGTCTGGCCTCGAACCCGAACCCGAGACCTCCCTTTGCCCACCTCCTTTTACCCATGCCAAACCCTTATTAGTCATGCACGGGTGATGCACGTAAGTTGGTTTGTCTACATATCTACACAACCCCAACTCTCCCATTAAAGTATTAGATTAAGCGTTTTCATAATGGGTTGGTTATTTAGTCATTTAGTGTATAGTTAGAAGGAATGTGCAGGTTATTTGTGGATTTTTTTGGTTAGGATTTATATATGTGGAATATGGATCTCAACAGGAGTACCCAGTGAACTTGAAAGGGTCTGCAGTCTGAACAATTTTCAGTAATAAATGACCTGGCTTTGTTAAATGTATCTTGAGAATATGACGACTTGTAAAGTTGGTGAATGTACTGCATATTTAACTGGAGGGGTATATTTTTTTATAATGCTAATCCGTATGATTAATCAATAAGATGTGTGCAATATCACCGATTTACTTTTCCTGGCATTTACTAAAAGTGAGGGTCGTTTCTGGAAAGTTGACGATCTCACCAGGACTTTCCTATTATTTTGGTGGTCTTAGAGCATCCACTATCGTTTGCTATTTATGCAACAAAAAAAAATCCATTTTTGGCACAAAAAAAAATCTCGCTATCGTTTGCTAAATATGCATATTTAGCAAACGAAGTGAACAGAGGACATCTAAATATAACACATCTAAATATAACAATCTGCATTAGCGATAGGATGATCCTCCGTCTAATATTTTTTTAATTTTTTATGAGAACGGACGGATGATCTTCATCCGTCCACCAAATTCTTTAGCAATTTTTTTCCAAAAATTACAAATGTCATTCAATAATTACGATAATGCCATTAAAAAAAAAAAATACAAATCTTGGACGGACGAACTTCATCCGTCCAACTACTTTTCTTTCCAATATTACAATAGTGCCATTCAAAAATTACGATAGTGCCATTTTCATTAAAAAAAATCCAAATGGAAGATGATTCTCCGTCCTACATCTTTTTAATAATAAAAAATAAATAAAAATTGGGTTAGACGGTTGAAGATCTTCCGTCTTTTTTTTTATTCTTTGGCAATTGCAAAATTTAGCAACAACAATAGCAGCGCCGCTTCATCTTTTCTATTTCCAATTGCTAAATATGCATATTTTTTTAGCAAACGATAGTGGATGCTCTTATTACTGTGGAGTCGCTCCTGTGCTACATTTTGTTCCCAATTCCTTTGTTCCGTTGCTGTGTACTCCAATGCGTTCCACCTTAGTCAGACTTTGCTTCTTCATACTACAAAGAAATCCTGTTTTTTATACATATTGATTTTGTTATTACACTTTTAATACTTGATTAGTTACTATGCATTTCTAATCTATTAATAAGTGAAGGGATCCACAATTTGTCCTATATCAGGCAGCTGAACTGGAGATCGAGGCATATCCACTGTTAGATGAATTAACATCAAAGATCAGTACCCTGAACTTGGAACGAGTTCGTCGTTTGAAAAGCCGACTTGTTGCATTGACTCGGAGAGTTCAAAAGGTAAGCTCATAACATCATTTTATTTATCAGAAGGTAAGAAGAAGGCTATTTCTTACACTGGTGCTTACTGAAGTCATCTTGTAGGTTAGGGATGAAATAGAGCAATTAATGGATGATGATGGTGACATGGCCGAAATGTATCTTACTGAGAAAAAGAACCGGATGGATTCCTTCCTTGGTGAGCAAGCTTTACATGGATATGGTTCTGGACCTATGATCTCCTTATCTGCTCCAGTTTCTCCCGTATCTTCACCACCTGATTCACGAAGGCTTGAGAAGACCCTCAGTCTTGCTAGGAGCAGGCACAGTAGTATGAGGAGTTCAGAGAGTGCCAATGAAAACATAGAGGAGTTGGAGATGTTGTTGGAAGCTTATTTTGTGGTCATTGATAGCACCCTTAACAAACTAACTTCAGTAAGCATTGTAGCTTGATCAGTGTAATCTTCTCTCTCCTCAACGATCTTTGGATTATTCGTAGATCTAAATTTTTTTCTTTCTTCTTCTTTCTTTTTTTCAGCTAAAGGAGTACATTGATGACACAGAAGATTTCATCAACATTCAACTGGTAATTTCCCGTTTCCTTTTTCTGCAAAATTTATAATATGGTGGAAATTACTTTAAGCTGCTATATAATATATTTGGACACTGAGGTAGTGAAGAAGAATAAAAACTATTATTATTTGTATACCCTTATTCCATGTTTGTTTACGTCTATTTCTAATATTTGTCATACTAGCATCTGGCAATTAGGACACATCACTTATCCTAACAGTGCACTGTAGTATGTTTGTCATCATTGCTCATCCTCACCATTGATTCTATCATTTTATCCTCAATTGAAGCTACATCTGAGTTCATCCATTTGTCTCATTGCTTATGATATCTGTTTATATTGCTTGAAATCTATGGCTAGTCCGCACCCAATGAGTTTTCCGGTAAAGTGGTTTCTAATGTGGTTAGCTTGTGTCATGAGATCTGGCGAGATCTGGCGTGCATCCAAACATTGTCAAAGAAAGTTTAATTTATATATGCTCCATTTCTTTTTTCTATTGGTCTTTCCAAGCATGTCATATTTTTTGCTTGCAGGTGGCATGTCCATAAAGCCCATGCGAGATTACGTGCTTAGTTTGCTTGAGTGTATTATATATTAGTGGTTGAGAACTCGTTACTTGAAGGTTTTTCGGCCAATTGATTTCTGGTATTAAATTAGAGCATCATGGTTTAAGAGTCTTCAGTTCAAGACTCATCTTTGACAACTTAACGTGTTACTGCTTTTGTAATTTTTGATGGCCTTTTCCATGTGACCTAACAGCTCCCTAAGTCCAGTTTACGAACCTCGTAACTGGCAATTGAAACATATAATTATCTACCCGCCTCCAAACACAGTTTTCTGCCCAGGTCACATATTTTAATTGGACTGCTTTTTGTATAGCTTAAACTCCTACTTGAGGGGAAATGATGGTTCGGATTATCGTTGTCCTCCAGCACATTCTCAAGCTTTGGGATGAACTGATCATTTGAAACCATCTTTTAGCATGTGCATCGTTGCTTTATTAAATCACCATGATAGATTTCAAGTAAATAATCGCCATGATAGAAGAAATGTTTACTGAGATATTTCTATACATCAATGTGTGCTATACCTCCACTTTTGTTCTACTACCCCAATTTGTAAAAAAAAATCAGAGAAACTACAATGATATATTACTGCAGTAAATCATTTACAAGCATGGAATATTATAATACAAAATATGTAACCAACAAATGAAAATTGAGGAACTAATAAGCATAACCATGGTGAATTAAAAAGACTACCTGATTGAGTCCTCACAAAGCTGCCCTGTGGCTAACTTGGTGGTAATGACTGATTGAACAAAAGTTGATGCCCGTCCAACCAAATGCAAACCTCAATGAATTGTCTGTCTGTATTATCAATGTACAACTCGCATATTAGTCTCACCCTGATCAATTGTCGTGCTCTCTATTATTTTTAATTTTTGAAGAAAGAGTCATATTGCCACTTCCACCTGATCTAAAGCATGACAAAGTCAATTCACACTTAACCATGGTTTCTATTTCAGATTTGCTGTCATTATCCTGATTATCACATTCGTGACACACCTAGTATCATGCTTGCCCGGTTCTCCACTTTTATTGAGAAACCTTCACCAGTCCCTCCAAAGATTGGAAAGATGCTTGCACCTCCTCCCTTTTCCTTTACCCACAAATTACTCAGTTTGAATTCACAATTATCTACTCAATTCTCAAGCCATGGCGTATTTGTAAGTTGTAAGCCTGTAACACATTATCTATTAGCTTCCAAATTAATCACCATATTCTTTTGGAAACCCAGAGTCTTGCCTGAATCAATCATCTTAATACTGCTTTTTTTATTAATAGTTTGTGTTTAGCCGTATAATGTTTGAAAGTTGTTTCCCCAACAAATTTCATCCTTTTCCCCTAGAATGGGCACCCGCCCAATCTGTGAAGCAACCATAGCTGGTGCTGAGTTAATTATCCTCCTTTCTTCCCCACTCTCATTAGTTTTTTTTTTCTTTTTGGATTAAATTCATTAATGAATTCTTGCACATTTCTTTCATTTACTACTGATGAATTAAATTCTAGTGGATAAAAACAGAAGGGTTAAGGACATACTCAAGCATCGAACTGTACCAAGGTCTTGAATACAATTCCCCACTCTCAGTTTGCAGTCTTCTTTGGGCCACACATTACTACAAAATAGCTACAATCTCTCTCTGCCAAGCCCTTCTTTATCTTCCAGTTTTCCAATCTAAATCTGTACTAAAAATTGTCAATGGTCATTTGGGAATAAAATTCTATCAAATTCTTCCAGTGATTGGATATCCAACCCCCATCTCCAAAAGGTCTGCAGCTTCAGTACAAAAAATATTGCAATGCCTCATTTCTTCTCCTAATTTTTCAATTTCTGCGGAAGTTCCATTATACATCTTATTTTGTTCATACTGATGCTAAATTTCTTATACTCAATGCTTCTCTTGACCTTTGTATTTTAGATATCATCTCTCTATTGGCTAACTGACTAGTGGAATGTCATCAGGAGATTCCATCCGAAATATGCCTACATGGCCGGAAGCATATAATTGCAGTATTTCTAATCCATTTATGTAAAAATATGTGATTCAAGAGTCTTGAGTGGCAAATTGTCTATATTTTCCCTAACTTTTAATGCAATCTTCTAATTCTTTGATTATCAGACCAGGGGCTTGATCACATTCTTTTGACCGTCACTTTCAGAGAAGCACATGAATTAGTGCACTTCTACTCCTAATTTCTTTGTTCTTCACGTTGTAGGGGTTTGTTTCTGTCTAGTTATTCTGAGTTGGGAAATTTTGCTAGATTTTCCTATCAATCAAATTGAAGAATTAACAACTTGATGATCCTATAAACTTAATTAGTCTTATTGTGAGGTTGACAACTGATCATAGTAGCCCTTGTTAATTCTCTGTGGAACCGTGTGTTCCATATCTGAGGCAAGGCATTGAGTTGTATTTATTATTATTTTTTAATATATAGTTGTAAGCTGTAACACATTATTCATTAGCTTCCAAATTAAACACCATATTCTTTTGGAAGCGCAGAGTCTTGCTGGAATCAGTCATCTTAATTCTGCTTTTTTCATCAAAAGTTTGTGTTTAGCCGTATTATGTTTGAAAGTTGTTTCCCCAACAAATTCCATCCTCTTCCCCTTAGAATGGGCACCCGCCTAATCTGTGAAGCAACCATAGGTGGAACAGAGTAAATTATCCTCCTTTTGTTCCACTCTCATTAGTTTTTTTTTTTTCGATTAAATTCATTAATTAATTTGTGCACATTTCTTTCATTTACTAATGATGAATTAAATTCTAGTGGATAAAAACTGAAGGGTTTAGGACGTACTCAAGCATCAAACTGTACCAAGGTCTTGAGTACTATTCCCCACTCCCACTTTGCAGTCTTCTTTGGGCCACACATTACTACGAAAGAGCTATAATTTCTCTGTCAACGCCCTTCTCTAGCTTCCAGTATTCCAGCCTTAAATCTATACTAAAAATCGTCGATGTGTTTGGAAATAAAATTCTTCCAGTGATTGGATATCTGTATTTTCCCTAACTTTTAATGCAATCTTCTAATTCTTTAATTGTCAGGACTCAGCATACCCACCAGAGCTTGATTACGTTCTTTTGACCCTCACTTTCAGAAAAGCACGTGAATTAGTGCACTCCTACTCCTAATTTCTTTGTTCTTCACACTGTAGGGGTTTGTTTCTGTGTAGTTAATCTGTGAGTTGGGAAAATGTGCTAGATTTTCCTATCAATGAGATTGAAGAATTAACAACTTGATGATCTTATATACTTAATTAGTCTTAATGTCAGGTTGACACCTTATCATAGTAGCCCTTGTTAATTCTCTGTGGAAACCTTGTGCTTCTTATCTGATACCATACATGAGGCAAGGCATTACAGTAAGGTATTTTATTATTATTATTATTATTTAATAAATATAGCGGACAAGTCTTTATAATAATGTTTGACGGTTGTATGCAAAAAGTTGCATATCTGAAACCTTTTCCATATTCAAAGCAAGCTACAGTCATTAACATTTGTAAGGTTTTTTGTTTTCCCAGGACAACGTTCGGAATCAGCTGATCCAGTTTGAGCTAATTCTGACGACAGCTACCTTTGTTGTTACCATTTTCAGTGTTGTTGCAGGAATCTTTGGTATGAACTTTGAGATACCACTTTTCAATAATCCAGATGCATTTGAATGGGTGCTTGTTATAACGGGAATATGTGGCATCATAATTTTTTGTTGCTTCGTTTTCTACTTCAAATATAGAAGATTAATGCCCTTGTAAATGGATTCATTCAATTAACAATACTTATTTTCCGATGGTTCCCTCTACCCCAAGATATTCATGGTGTAAGAATTGAGAGTTTGAGTACTTCCAATTCTGTATCTTATGAGAGGAATTATATTCTTGATTTCTTATGTCTATGTACATAATTATTCTTCTGAGTTACCCTAATGACAATTGTTCCTAAAGAGCACAGTTCGGATACTATTCGTCAATAATAATTGATACATTTGTGCATAATGTGTATACAGTTGCATGATATGCCTGTAATTTTATGCACATGAGATGATGATGCATGAGTCTTTGATTAAAACACTTAAATACACCTCCAGATAGGTTAGAGAACTTAATACCAGCAAACTATTGTTTTGCCGCCACCTCTTATTCAAATGCAGTGATACAATTTTGAAGAATGCTATGTTTCTTTACCAGGGAAAAGATTAATTTCTAAATTATAATGGGCGAGTTGGGATTGTCATTTGTAGACAACTAACTATTTAATCTCGGTCATTTATTTTTAAGTGAGAGCTATACATAATACCCTTAAAGTACGAATTTATTTACGACATAATTATTTACAAAAGTGTCACTTATATAAAATAAAAGTTTATGCGACTAAGAATAATTCATAAAAAGTATGTGATAAGTAAAAAGTGGTCCGAGCTTTAAGGTCATATTAGGTCTTAGTATTTAATTTTGAATTCTTTTATTAGATCGTGCATCGGCACGTGCAGATTAGTGAAGTGCAAAGTAGCTAAATTATTAGCAATGGTCAAAACCTTACAGATTTTGCCTTGCTAGGTCAATTGAGTCTGCAAACAAAACGTTCACATGCCTGGGGTTTCAAGTACAGTGTTAATTCCATCAACAGTATTGGAAACTCGAAATGTATAAATCAAAACCTCCAAATTTGTAGAGCTAATTAGTGGAATGACCCACTTTTTGATTAAATTTAGTGAAAAAACCCTGTTTAGAAACTATTTAGTGAAATGACCTAGTTCTTGATTAATTTTCTATAGTATTCTTCCTATAATGATTTATAGGATGTGTGACATTTCTTTAAATTCTAAAAGTTTTTGGGTTTTAAGATAATTTCTATTTTTATTATTAGATTTTAGTTATCTATTCTATAGCTTATAAATTAGTGATTAATTTAAGAAAAATTACAGAAATTCAGTAAAAATTACTTACTTTGCGCTGGCTCTGATACCACCATGGATAAATAAACGTGTAACCACTTGAAGACCTGAAAATAAAAAAGAAAAGAGTATCAAAAACTTTAAAATTCTAAAGATGATAGTTTGGTGTAAAATAATATTCGTCGAAATAATGGATATTGTCTATTCTGAAAAAGTAATAAGGAATGTCAAGAATACCGTCTTCAAGTTCTCTCATATATTTTGATTCTGTCTCATATCCTTCACTATTACTATCATCTGGGGGTTCTTCGAGTTCTTCCATATGTCTATTTTCTCCTTCATTCTGTTCATTTTCTTCTAGAAATTGTCTGTATGCAGTTGTAGGACTCCAAACATAACTACTAAATATACAATTTTCATAAAATAACAAAGATATTTCATGATAAGTTAGGTCGTCAATTATTTCAACATTTATATTACTAGTTTCTCCAAGATTTATTTGGTTTATTGTTATGATTATTACTCGTTGTATACTAAAAAAGAATAATTTGAATTCATAGCGATCATTCATGCTTATTTCTCTATGAGTATAATAAACATAAAAAACTAGCATTCTATCACTTCCTTGGTAATTAACCATTAATTCAAAAATCGGTGAGGCAATACCAAAATTATTATTATCCATTAGTTCTTTTGAATTTGAACAATAATCAATTATAAAATCAAGAGTAGAGAGAGATTTCTAAGGATACCTAAATCAAAACAAAATGGCCCATCATGCTTCCGACCTAGTTAAACCTCTTTGAGCTGCTCTGTACTAGTTACTACCAGTGGATAAAATACCTCTGGTATGCACCCCGATTTATGTGCTCCTTTTACGTTCTTCCCATCTCAGGATTACTATGCCCTTAAGAGAGCTTCATCTGAGAGATACGTCGGGAACAACTAGTAGCACTTCGGTACAGACAACCACAACCTAGCTCGTTTCCTACTGCTAGGTGTACAGTTTAACTATAGAATGTTGCAAATGAGTCTTTTGCAAAATTAGTTAGGCAGAGCCTTACAAAACTCTTCCTAAGGGAAAGAGATTTAGTTATCCATACCTTATTTTCTACAATATCTGGTAGATGCATGAACTCATAAAAGATAATTTTTATTTCCTTCAAACTTGTTACAAACAGAGACTCTTTAAGATTTTGAGGAATTTTTTCTCTTCAGGATAGTCTGCCTTCTCTCTTGCTTAGCTTTCCCTTTTATAGACCAAGGGATCACCTTACAACAAGTTTTCATGCGTCACTGCTTATATCATATGTTCAATAATTGTGATAAATACATAAGTGCTTACATTAGCTTACAATAATTGTTCTGATTACATTTTGGCATATTCTAGGAAAAGAGATTCCTCTTGGCCGACATCTTCACATGCTGCACATTTATGTTGGTGTTCCATCTTCATCAAGCTACAGTAATATACAGCTGTCTCTGCTGTCATTGTCATTGCTCCAGTAGATAGTATATGGTACCAGCTGTCAAACAGCTCATGCTTATCTTGTGGCTGTTTGATCTTTGCTATACTATACATTATTATTTTATCTGGATCTTGGCTGTTATAGATCCATATATTGCTGTCTCTTTGTTTTATGTCTTTTAATTTACAGTACATGTTCCTGAAGCCCATTGCCCTTCTTTTTGGGATTAATTTCTTAAATTCTTCAGTTTTAAATGGTACAATATTTGATGCTCCATAGATTATTTGGGTAATCATCCCTATTTTTATAACATGTTCTGCTGGAAATTCTTCATCATCATTAAGATACTCGGGGATGGCTGAATACATTCTGACATATATTGTTTAGGCCTTCGTGAGCCCAAAATAACTTTTGGCTGCTTTGTAAATTTTTCTTGGTAGGTGAATTAGTTCTTCGCATTCTCTGGACGGATAGATGCAATGAATAAGTCCTCTTTCGAACAATGCCCTAGTTGTTCTTGGATTAGCTCCTGGTAGGATGATGTCCTTGTTCATGTGTTGTTGAGATATGGTCTTGATGAACTGGTTTACCTCTGTTACTTGGCATAGTTTTTGAATATATTGTAAAAATAATATTTTCTTTGATACTTTGGTAGGAGCTTTCTCAGTAAGAAGTGTCTCCTTGTATGTGGTTTTATTTGAGGATATAATTGCTTCTTCTTTTACTGACTGAGAAGGCTCACCTATCTCACTCATTTTCTCGCTATTATTGTCCACCATATTTTCTGTGGTTACATGCTGACTTATATGCTGATAGAACAGATTTTGGAGTCTGCATATTTGTAGTTGTAACTGATTAATGCTCCTTTTAATTTTTCCATTGTTCCCTTGATGTAAATAACATCTTGTTCTATTTGCTGAACTCTGGTTTCCATTCTGCAACAAGTGAAATAGTTAATTTCTTGATAAAAAATCAGCTAAAATATTATCTTTTCCTTTTATGTTTGCTATTAAGAAATCGTAATGTACTAATTAACTCCATCTACCACCTTATCAATCTTTTGTTTGCTATGGTTGGGTCTATTATTTTGTTAATCCAACTCTTTGCTTGGGTATTATCTGTCTTTACTGTAAATTTTGTATGTATTATAAATAGTTCAAACTTTTTTATAGCTTTTAAGATTGCTAGTAGTTCTTTTTTGTTTATGTGGTAATTTTGTTGGGTTTGTGTGAAAGATCCACTAGTATATCTGGCTAGTTTTTCCTCCTTTTCTCCTATTTCAATAAATTTTAATACTGCTCCCCAATTGTTTTCACATGCATTTGTTTCTATTATCCAAGAACATTCTTTAACAGGTAATCTTAGCTTATGTAATTCTGAAGTTTGTTGTTTTAATATTTTAAGTTTCTCTTCATCCTCCGGGGTCCATTCCCATTTCTTAAACTTTTTTAGTTTTTGTTGTAACCAATTTGTTTTTGCTGATAAATTTGGTATGTAACCTCTTGTTTGATTTAGTAACCCTATTATAGCTTGTACTTCTCTTTTTCTTTTAGGACATTAGGAAAAGTCTTTATTTTTTCTGCTATATGTGGTTGTAATTCTTTTCCTTCATGTGATAATTTTGTTCCTAAGAATTCTATCTCAGTTTTGAATAATTCTATTTTCTTTTTTGATAGTATAATACCTGCATTTTTCACTATTTCTATGAATTTAGTAGATGTTCTTTATGTTGTTCTTCGTTTTCGGATCCTATTAGAATATCATCTACATATACTAATATGAAATTGTTGTATTTTTCAAAAATTTTGTCCATATACTCTTGAAATATTCCAGTGCTGTTTTTATAACCGAATGGTAATACATTTCATTCATAAAATCCCTGAGGTGTGCTAAATGCTGTTAAAGGTTTTGAATCTTTTGTTAGTTTTACATGATAAAATCCTGATTTACAATCAAATTTCGAATATATTTTTCTTGTTCTTACTGTGTTAAGTAGTATTTGCATGTCTGGTAGTGGGTATCCAAACCTCTTAGTATTTTTATTTAGTTCCTTATAATTTACTACCATTCGAGATTTACCGCTTTTTTCTTCTGAATGCTTTCTTACTATGAATGCTGGTGATGAATGTGGACTTTGTGATTTTCTTATGTAATTATTTTTCATAAATTCTTTTATGTGTATTTTGAACTCTTCTAGGTCTATTGAAGTATGTCTTATAGGTTTAATTTTTATTATTTTGTTCTTATCTATTAACTTTATATGTGCCGTGGGTTCACTTAAGTTCCATTTTGCCAAGGGTCTTCTCCGCACAGATCTTCTAATTATTTTGTAAAATTTCTTTTGTAGTTGTTTCTTGAACTTGTTGTATTCTAATTTTTTTTGGTAAATATTGGTATTCACCATGCTGGGTTGAAGAAACTCTGATGTGTGGCAGTTTTAGACCTCGCTTCTTTGAACATACACTTGTTTTCATATGTACCAAAAGTTTCTATGACCTGCCTGCCCCACAAGTAGGACAATAAAGCAAACTACCAGCGTGGCCTCCCAGCTAAGTGGTGCCCGGTCCCCTCGTCCTTCCTTTCCTTGGCTGTTCCCCTTCATTGTTCTTCATCTTCTTTCTTGCCTCCTCCGCCCCTGCCCAGTCATGAATAAACAGGAAAATTTTATGCATTGAGGTTGAAAATCTATAAGAAGTATTGCGGAATATTAAATCATTGCGTTCTAGCCATAGGTTCCACAAAGACACCGCGGTAGCTATGTCCAAAGCCTTTTTGTCTACTATTCTAATGTTATCCTCTCTTAATGTCCCCCATATCTCCGAAGTCGAATTCAAGCATCGTACACACCCAAATCCCCTACACACTATTTCCCAAGGTAGTATAGCCTTTGGGCATCGGAAGAGTATGTGGTTGGCATCCTCTTCCGCTCTTAGACATTCCCCGCACGTGACATCTATTTGCATGTTTCTCTTCCTAAGGTTTACTTTGGAAAGAATCGCATTGTTGTGTGCTAACCAGCAGAAGACTGTGACCTTCAGGGGTACCTTAGCCCCCCAAATGATACTTTCCTCTTTACATCTCAGTCCTCCATCGCTGATCCAATTGTACATCGATGATACTGAGAAAACTTTAGAGTCGTCCCTATTCCAACATCTAACGTCCTCGCTGTTGTTCTGTTGAGTTCCCTCTTCTTGGATTAGTCTGTTCAGTTCTTCGAATTAGGCGCTACTCTCCGAAGTTATACTGTTAGATACAAAAAATCTCAGTTTACCTCTTTTCCGAACTCCTGCCACCGTACTGTCTAAGTTTAAGGTAGCAGCTGCAGCTCGTGGGAATCTGTTTTGTAAGGTCGTGTTACCACACCACTTATCCTTCCAAAATCTGGTGCCTTTCCCGTTCCCGACTAGGCTTGTAGTGTTGGTGTGGAATATATCACCTTGCTTCGTTATTCCTTTCCACATGAATGAGACTTTGGCAGAGACACTTCTTCCTCCAAACCTAACTTTTCTTCTTCTGCGGAATAGATCGAACGAGTAGCTCCACCAGCCCTTACGCTTCTGAGCCATCTTCCACCACCACTTGCTTAGCAATGCTCTATTCATGTCTTGGAGGTTCGTGATTCCTAACCCGCCGTATTCCTTTTTCTTGCAAACTCTTCCCCATTTTACCAAGTGCAATCCTTTGTTACCCTCTCCCGTTCCTTTCCATAAAAATCTTCTTCTCATTTTATCAATCTGGTGGATGACCCACTTCGGTAGTTCGTAGATTGACATCAGATACTACGGAATTGCACTAAGAACCGAATTTAACAGCACGATTCTTCCACCTAAGGAAAGGAATCTGCTCTTCCATCCTGCGAGTTTCTTGGCTATCTTTTCGATCAAGAAAGTCCAGTCTTCCTTTAGTAACACCCCTGGCCTGATGGGCGTACCTAGATATTTGATTGGGAATTCCCCTTGCCCGCAACCTAATAAGTCCGTAATCTCCGAGGCTGACATGGATAGTTGATCGCTAATGGGAATGATGCTCGTCTTGTCTAAATTGACCTTCAGACCCGACCACCCTTGAAAGCTAATCAATGCTGCCTTAATATCTATCACTTCATTCACTTCAGCCTTCCTGAATAAAAGTGTATCGTCTGCGTATTATAAGATAGTCATTGGATGTTCGATTCCGTTAATTTTGATTCCTTCGATAACGTTTGTATCTTGAACCCTCTTTATCATTTCCACTAGCCCATCCGCGACAATAGCAAATAGAAGTGAGGATAGGGGATCCCCTTGCCTTAGACCTCTTTTACATTTAATTTCTTTTCCTTGCCATTTGTTCACTTGGATGGAAGATTTTCCTCCCTGTACGCACATTTTCATCCACCTCCTCCATTTCTCTCCGAATCCTTTGAGCTTCAGTGCTTCGTCCAGGCAATCCCAGTTTACCGAATCATAGGCCTTCTGGAAATCTAACTTGAGAAGAAATCCATCCGCTTTAGCTCTGCTTCCCCTGAGCACAATTTCATGTGCTGATGCAATGCTGTCCATAATATCCCTCCCTCGAATGAACCTGCATTGTGACGGGGACACGACATCTTTAAGTTGAGGAGCCAGTCTTGTAAACAAATTCTGTTAGAATGTATAATGTGTTTTTTGTTGCTCTTAATGGATTCATTTGTCCAATATCCTATTTATTACCATGCTTTCATTGTTTACTGTTATTGTGATTTTTTCTTCTTGAATTGAGTAAGGTTGTACTGATATAAGGAAGTCAGTTCCTAATAACATTTCATTAACATGGTGTTCTGGGTCTACGTGTAAGTGTAATAACATTTTCTTTTACCATTTATCCTTAGTGGTAGTATAATTTTATATACAATTGGATGTCTATTATTGTAATAGTCTAGGTAGTAATATGGGTTTTCTAATGTTATAATTCAGTAGTTTTTACATTTGTTTGTTTCATATGTGAATTAGTAGCTCCTGTATCTACTAAGGATATTTGTTTATTCCATTTCCCATTGTCATAATATTCTATTTCTATTTTAAATTGGTTATTGTTTTGGTGTTCTAATGTATTTATTATTGGTATTAATTCCAGTGCTAGTTGTTTATTTCTTATTGATAGTGATCTCTTTCCGAATATTATTTGTCGTGTTTTTCCTTTTGCAGTTTCTTTTACTTTATTAAAGTCGAATTCTATATAATTTGGTATAGTCATTTCAGAGTTTTCTCTAGCTGGTTTGTATCTTATGATTTCGCTGAATAAAGGCTCTATTTTAAAATTATCTGTATTTCTATTTTTTACTTCGTGCTTGCTAGTGAAAGCGTAAATGTTTCTTATTTGTATACTCATAACTTTACTTTTTTCTATCATTTCTATACCTGATAACCTATGATACATGACTAGACTTTTATCTTTATTTTCTTCTGCCATGCTTATAGAGAAATTAGGTTTTATTGTAAACTTTATCTTTTGGTACATTAGGTTACCTTGTACTATTCTTATTAAGGCATCTTGTGTACTTGATATTATCCTATCATCCATTAGGTATATTTCGAGGGGTGTATTTATTCCTTCCTTAAAATAGGCTTTTATTATTATTTGTACAGCTCCTAAATGTATGTGTCTTAATATTTTTCTGGTCTTTTCATTTATTTTTTCCATCTCTTGTCTTATTATTCTTCCGGTTATTAATGGGATTATGGTTTTTTTTTGTGCTTGTTCAATGTCTATACGTTGTTCATTATTCCTAGCTATTATGATGGTACTTTTCTTTCTTTTAAATATTGGTAGTTTAAAAAAAATTTGGATTTATATCTAATTTGGTCGCTCTTATTTTATCGTATTTTTGTATGTCAAAGCACATTCTTTTTCTTAGTTCTTCATTGTTTTCTTCTTTTTCTGAAGGTTCTCCTATTTCTGTTAAATCTGTTATCATATTTATTTCACATTCTTCTGTTTCACCTTCACTACTTCCACTATCTTCTTCCATTACCATTATTTCTTCATCTTCACTTATTTCTGACCATTCTTCATCATATTCTATGGGTTCATAATTTATGTTATTCATTTCTTCAATTTCTTCTACGTATTTTACATTTTCTTTTTTCATTCTTTTAGTACAATTTGGTGATATATGTCCTACCACTCCACATTTGTAACAATTACATTTTTTAGGATTTTTCGTATACTGCCTATTTTTATTCTTATTCATTTTTCTAAAGTATTTTTTATAAGGTTTTCTATATCTCTTGAAAGTTTTTCTATATTTTGGTTTATATTTTTGGAATTTGTGGTTATTCTTCTTTGTGTATTTATAGTTATTATTGCATCCCCAATGATTCGGCCTCACATCCTCACAACAAATTCTTTGTTTATATGTTCTATAATATTTTATTATTGCTCTAGCATCTTGGCATACTTTGTCCCTATAATCTTTTACGAATTGCGTTCTATACCCTAAAGTGTCTACTTCTAGTTTTACTTTCTCGCTTACGTATGCACTATATATGTTTATACTCCATGGATCAGGTAGTTTTAGAAAGAATGAGTCTAAAATTGGACTTCGTTCTTCTTTTGTATAATAACTATCTTGAAATATTCTCGGAATTCACAAGCATAGTTGTCAAAATAGCACATGTCACATATTTCTAAGTTACTTAGTCTCCATCTTGCTTGATTCTTTTTATATATATTGTGTTTTTCTCCTTTATCATATACACTGAATTCAGTTCTTATTGCTTTTTTCATAATTTGTAATTATTTCTTTTAGACCTAAGGTCCGTTGTGCTGAGCTTTCTTCAGTTCCTCTACCATCAATTGGTCTTGATTTTCTTATAGTATTTCTCTCTTCTTCCTCTAGCCCATTCCACCATTTTGCTACAACTCCCATAAAGGTAGCTTCTATAAATTTCTCAAATGCATTTCCGTTAAGGTTTTGCCTAAATCTTACTATTAGTGAGGCTTTTACCCATTCTTTAATTGTCCTATCTACGTCTTTTACGCAATCTAGGTGTAACCATTCTCCATTTCCTGCTATTCCTTTTTCGTAGTGTTCTGTAGGTTCATATTTTGGGGTTTCCTTTTCTTTATCTTTTCCTAGTTGCATTCTTCTTTTTGTGTTTTGCCATTTCCATGGTAATTGGTAAGGTTTTTTGTTAGGTGGTGGTCTTAAGATTTCGTACATGTTATTTGGAATTTCTGAAGGTTTTGCAATAATCTTATCTCGATCCATTTTTATTTCTTCATTTGTTATATCTAGATTTTTCAAGGCTTCTTCTACTTCTTCTGAATTAGGATTTGCCATTAAATCTTCTATTTCCAAGATATTTATATTAAGTTTTGTTATGGCTTCTAACTCTTTCATACCTTCTTCTGTTATGCCTGATTCTTCTTCTGGGTAGTCAGTTATATATCTACCTAATTCTTTTATATTTTTATTTATGATTCTTAAGTCTTTTCTTATATCTCTTAACATTTCAGGACCATTGTAATCTTTTTCCAACTCTTGTATGTTTATCATATAAATTTTTGGGTTTATGTTAGAATTTAATGCAACTGCTTCGTTGGTCATACTTAGCCTCTTATTTTGTATGCTACTAGGTGTTGGTAATACCAACTTGCTTCTTCGTTTCTGTAGTCCAATACTTTGTATGTTATCTCTTTTTGTATCTCTTTAGGTAGTTTATTAGTTACTTTACTTGTTAGTAACAAATATTCTAATATTTCTCTATTAGCAATATGCTTCCTTTCTATTAATTTCCTGTGAATGTATCTGATTTTAAATTTTGAAAGATTTTTAATTTAAGTTTTTTTATTTTCTGTGATATATCCAGCTTTTATAAGGATTATCGTTTATAATTTGTAAAGTAGGGTTATATAGAAAGTTTTGTTTTTAGGTTATTATATTAAAAAGGGTTAGTTAGTTAAATATTTTATAAAAGTGGGTCGTTTGGCTAAATCTTTTTGAAAGTGGGTTGTTTGGCTAAATGTTTTCCAAAGGAGGGTCAGGTAGTTTGGTTAACTCCAAATTTGTATCCTCGGTTTGCATGTGTTAATGAAGTTTGCAGAAAATACTAAATGCCTTCGTAGAACAGAATTACTGATCTATACTGATCTTCAATGCGGGAATTTGATGATTTTTCTTTTAATTGTGTTGATTGTTACCATTCACTTATGAATCTCTATTTCATATTACTGCTCCAACTCCAAAAGTGTTACATTAAACCAACTCTTTTCGAGAAAACATCTTAAGTAGAGTTGTTTAAAAGATAATACAATCGCAATAGTAAAAAAACTATCGGGAGTGGATAATGAGATCTTTTTGGAGATTTTTTCTTGAGAGTTTATTTCAATATGTCAAATTTTCATTCTATAAATAAATGCAATTGGTCATGTTTTAACTTGTGGTAAGATAGTGATAAGTAAATAATTATTTGTAAGTGAGTTATATAGAGTTAGAACATTTATTTATGGAATTATTTGGTTTTAAAAAGGCAATAATATAGGGTTTAGTGATGATTTGTCTTTTCCTTTTCTCTCCCATTTTGTGGGTTCCAACAATATCTGATCTGTTAGGGTTTCTCCTCAACTGTACCCAAATGAGAACTCAAACCCGCACCTTCGTCCTCCTTTCTGTCAAGCTTAGCAGCTCAGTCGTGCCCGAATCTGATCCCCCTTCTCTCCCTCCTCCACCACCATCGCACCATTGCAACCTCCCACCTCCTTTCAAGTCCTCCTCCATTGCGAAGGAGAAGGAGAAGGATAAGGAAAAGGAGAACGAGGTGGTGAAGAGGTGCAAGAGGGTCGATGATGCAGCTGGGGTCGGAAGTGCAGGAGACGCATCCGAGGCAAGCCCAAGCACAACAAATGTGAAGGAGTCAGGTGCAGGTGCAAACAAGTCCACACGAGTCAAGTGCATGCCTCAACATTTGAAGGATTTCATAATGTAGCATGCATGTATTGTGGGCGGGAAAAGCGAGATATTTGGATTAGAGTTTGTTAGAGATGAATGGTTGTAATTGACTCATTGTATAGGTATAAATAAGAGATTCTAGGCTGTAAGAAAGATATTGGGTAATCAAAAAGTTCATTCTTCATCTTCTTAATTTCTCTCTTAATTCCAATCCCCTGGTCTTCCCCAATTCTCTCCCAAATCCTCTACAATTCTCAAATTCAACTTCAATCAATCAATTTTTGTGAAATTCTTGTATCAATTGGTGTTTTCACCTTATTGAATTCATGGCAGGCAGTCGGCATTCGGCGGATGATGTAATGAGATGGTGTATAGTGGTGGATGATGCGATTGCAGGAATCAAGGAATCAGCAAAAAATCATGGCGATCAATACAGGGATTGTTCTTGGCAATGGAAGAGTTGGCTACACGAAGTCAGGAGCAACAAGGAATGTTATCAGATCTAATGCATCGCTTTGCAGTTTTCGATGCTAAGTTTGATAATCAGTCTAATCGATCGCAGGGGAATGAAGAAAATCCGATCACTGTAAGATCCTTTTCAACTCATCAAGATTTTCATACCGAGAACCCTAGATTAGATTTTCTACGGTTTGAGGGTGAAAATCCATCGGGGTGGCTCTTTAAGGCAAATCAATTTTTCCACTATCACAAAACACCAATGCAGCAGCGATTAGATATTGCGTCATTTTATATGGATGCGCGTGCATTGGCGTGGTTTTAGCATAAATTTGACAATGGAGAATTTGGAAATTTGGGTGATTTTGTTCGACAATTGGATTGTAGATTCGGTCCCTCAGCATATGTTGATCATGCGGGTTTCTTGTTCAAATTATCTCAAACATCATCGTTAACAGCTTATCAGGATGAGTTTGATGTTTTGGTTAATAAAACCAAGCATTTAAGTGAGTCTGCAATCTTGATGTGCTATATAACATGGTTGAAACCAGGGATTAGGAGAGAAGTTTTGGCTCATAAACCTTTATCCATAGCTGACGCTATAGGGTTAGCAAGGTTACACGATGAAAAGCTTCGTGATATGAGAACTTTTTGTGCACAGAGGAGGAGGATACCGACCTCCTTAGCAGCCACCACCACCAAGTCCTTTACCGCCATTACTACCTACACCCTCCAAACAAACACAAGCACTTGCAGTAGCTAGTTCTACACCTGATCAGGTGAGAAAGCTTTCAGTTAGAAGAATACCTCATGCTGAATGGGTGATGCGAAAGGAGAAAGGTCTCTGCTTCAATTGTGATGAAAAATTCACACCATGTCATAAGTGTCAAAGACAATTTTTCTTACTTTTATGTGATAATGAGGAGGAAATAGCAGATTCTTCAGTGGCTGTACATGAAGAACAAGAATATGAAATAGTTCAGGAAGGGGAAAGTGCACCTGAGATTTCCTTTGAAGCCTTGGAAGGTCAGACATCCTTAAGAACTCTAAGGGTTCAAGGTAGTATCAATAATGTTAGTGTTCAGGTGTTCATTGATTTGGGTAGTACAAATAACTTCATTCAGGAGCGATTAGTGAAGTTTTTGAAATTGCCTATATATCCATCACAACATTTTAATGTCATGGTTGGAAATGGACAGACACTGAAGTGTGAAGGGCTTTGCAAAGCTGTGCCGATTTCCTTACATGGGAATTTATTTGTGATTGATTTTTATGTCATGCCTTTTCATGGAGCTGATATAGTTTTGGGAGTGCAATGTCTCAAGTTGTTAGCCAGTGTTGACTGACTATAATGAGATGACAATGAGTTTTGTTCATAATCAGAAAAAGATCATTCTCAGGGGAGGTGAAATGCAAGGGCCGCAACAAATTGAGATAAATATGCTTCGAAGAGAGCTTTTGACTAATGCAGTTAGTCAATTCTATCATCTAGAGTTACAAGAAACTCATCGGGAAGAAAAGATATCCACTGATATGTGTGAATTATTGGCTAAATTTGTTACTGTTTTCTCCGAGCTAGTGGGATTACCCCCATGTAGAGATTTTCATCATCCATTGCATCTACTCCAGGGTCAGCCTCCAACAAATGTGAAGCCATATAGATACGATCATTTCCAAAAGCAAGAGATTGAGAATCAGGTCTCAAAAATGCTGAAAGAGGGCATAATTAAGCTAAGCAAAAGCCCATTTTGGTCTCCAGTTTTGCTTGTTAAAAAGAAAGATGGAACTTGGAGAGTTTGCGTTGATTATAGGGATTTAAATGCAATCACAATTACGGATAAATTTCCAATACCAGCTGTGGATGAGTTATTTGATGAATTAGGGGGAGCGAAATATTTTTCAAAGCTAGACTTGCGAGCAAGATATCATCAAATAAGAATGCAAGAAAATGATACTTTTAAAATTGCATTTTGCACTCATGATGGGCACTTTGAGTTTCTAGTTATGCCTTTTGGTTTAACTAATGCTCTGTCTACATTTCAAGCAGCTATGAATGTTATTTTTAAGCCATATCTGAGAATTTTTGTTTTGGTCTTTTTCAATGACATTCTCGTATATAGCAAGAGTTGGGATGAACATTTGCAGCATTTATCAGTGGTTTTGAGAATCTTAGAAGAAAATTTGTTCAATGTGAAGTTATCTAAGTGTTCATTTGGAAGAACTTCAATTGATTACTTGGGCCACATTATATCTGCGAAGGATTTAGAAATGGATGATAGCAAAATCCAAGCCATCAGCGATTGGCCTACACCTAAACGTGTGAAGCATGTGAGAGCATTCTTGGGACTCACTGGATATTACAGGAGATTTGTGCGCAATTATGTTTCATTGGCTGCACCTTTAACTGATCTGTTGAAGAGGGAGACATTTGCATGGAATGAGAATGTTGAGCAAGCTTTTAGTAAGCTTAAAAAGGTATTGCAATCTTCTCCAGTTCTTGCCCTGCCAGATTTTGCTAAACCCTTCATAGTGGAGATAGATGCATCTGTAGTGCTTCAGCAAGAAGGCCATCCAGTGGCATATTTTAGTTTAAAAAGGTCGAAGAGAATGCAGTCAACATCAACCTATGTAGGGGAGATGTTCGCGATAACGGAGGCAGTAAAGAAGTGGAGACAGTATTTGCTTGGAGGAGAATTCACTATCCAATGAGACCATCAAAGCCTTCATCATATGATTAATCAAGTAATACAAACTCCGGAGCAACAGAAATGGCTTCACAAGTTGGCTGGGTACAGCTATAAGATTGTATACAGGTTAGGGAACAAGAATGCAGCAGCTGATGGTTTGTCTAGAGTACCCTATGATGAAAATGTTCTTTTTTCATTAATTTTTTGTCCTCAAGTCGTTTGGTTTGAGAGACTACGAAGAGAGTTGCTTAATCAAGAGAAGTACAAGAATTTGATGGAACTACAATCAGACAACCAAGGCTTAAGCCTGAATTTCGAGTGAGAGATGGAATTATTTTGTACAAAGGCATAATTGTAGTTCCTGAAGAGCTGCAGGAAGAAATTCTACAAGAAATGCATTCATGACACTAGCAAGATTGAGGGCTTCATTTCACTAGGAAAACATGCACACGTCTGTGCATGATTTTATTCAAAGATGTGATATTTTTTAGCAGACAAAATATGAATCTACGAGGCCAGGGGGATTACTTCAACCTATACAAATCCCGGATAGCATTTGAGAAGATGTAGCCATGGATTTTATTACGGATTGCCAACTTCTAAAGGGAAATCAGTCATTATGGTGGTAATAGATAGACTATCGAAATATGCATATTTTTTTGCATTGTCTAGTGGGTTCACAGCCAACAAAGTGGCTGAAATCTTTGCTGCAAATATTGTAAAGCTACATGGATTACCTAAGACTATTGTGTCGGATAGAGACCCAGTGTTTCTTATTATTTTTTTGTAGCAGATATTCTCAAATCAGGGCATTAAGTTGCAGATGAGTACAACATACCACCCACAATCAGATGGCCAGAAAGAAGTTA
Source organism: Hemerocallis citrina (assembly GCA_017893485.1). NCBI lineage: Eukaryota > Viridiplantae > Streptophyta > Magnoliopsida > Asparagales > Asphodelaceae > Hemerocallis > Hemerocallis citrina. The sequence goes on along the minus strand of CM030359.1, from coordinate 337,901,448 downwards.
TGAATAGGACTTTGGAGCAATACCTTCGAGCATTTGTTAGTGATGAAACAAGTCAGTGGTGTAAGTATTTAGCCTGGGCAGAGTATTGGTATAACACTTCTTGGCATCAACAAATTGTACACCCTTCGAAGCTGTATATGGTCGGAGTTTTTCATGTTTCTTTGTTAAAGAAATGTATCAATAAACCATTGCAAGAAGCCCTTGCAGAGTTACCTCATGTTAATGAGGATCATCAGTGAATTTTTTATCCTGTTGAGATCATCGAAAGGTGACCGATTAAAACTATGGGGAAATTCATTAGTGAAGTATTGGTAAGGTGGGAGGGACTACCTAGTGAAGAGTCTGCATGGGAGAAGGAGTCTGCAATAGCTAGAGCATTTCCTACATTGAACCTTGAGGGCAAGGTTCATTTTTAGAAAGGAGGAATTGATGCAACTGGTGTCTGAAGTGCAGGAGATGCATCTGAGGCAATCCCAAGCACAACAAATGCGAAGGAGTCAGGTGCAGGTGCAAACAAGTCCACACGAGTCAAGTGTAGGCCTCAACATTTGAAGGATTTCATAATGTAGCCTGTGTGTGTTGTTGGCTGGAAAAGGGAGATATTTTGATTAGAGTTTGTTAGAGATGAATGGCTGTAATTGACTCATTGTATAGGTATAAATAAGGGATTCTAGGTTGTAAGAAAGATATTGTGTAATCAAAAAGTTCATTCCTCGTCTTCTTGATTCTCTCTTAATTCCAATCCCATGTTCTTCCCCAATTCTTTCCCAAATCCCCTACACTTCTCAAATTCAGCTTCAATCAATCAATTTCTGTGGAATTCTTGTATCAGTCGAGAACGAGCTTTTCGGGTTGGATTGGAATAAGAAGAGCGGGTGAGAGTGTTGGAGGATTATCAACAAACCACGCTTTTATCTATCACATGATCTCACAAGGTATATTGCTGCTTTTGTTATCATGTAAGGCCACGTGACTTTTTTGTTTTTTTTATAATCCTAAAACTAACCTTGGTTTGTTTAGGGATGAGCAGGGGCCGTGGTCTATAGTACTGTATCATCATTACTCTACCGTCTACCGTACTGAGATATCTGGTACACAAGTTTCTCTACCATTATCATGCCAAGATTTCGGTATTACCGAGTTCGGTTATACTAGAATATCGGTACGGTCATAATAACGTCATGGTATTACCAGAGCTTAAAAAGATAAAGAAAATTTCAGTTGAGTAGAAGTATGTATGTATGTATGTATGTATGTATATATATATATATATATATATATATATATATATATATATAAGGCAAATGCTCCATTGAAAACGGGTGTGTTTTCAACGGATTGGAAAATGCACCCGTGAGCCATTGGATCGCTCAAGATCATGATCAACGGTTCAGATCGAAACCCACTAAATGCTCCCACTAACGGCTCTAAAAGCGGAGGGGTAATTTTGTAACTTCATGCCAAAAAACGATTCAAACTTAGCATTTTTTTGGCGTAAAGTTTTTTTTGCAGAAATTTATACTTAGGCCATTGTTCCAACAATGGCCTAGGTTGTTTTTTTTATTAAAAAAATCAACCTAGGCCGTTGTTCCCAACAACGGCCTAAGTATGTACAAGTGTTTGGAAAAACACTTGTACATACTCGGATCGCCATCTCCCTCACAACTCTCTCTCTCTCTCTCTCGCTACTAGAGCTCGAGAAACCCATTTCTAGCTCTCTCTCTCTCGATCCGAAAACTCTACCTCTCTCTTGCTCGTTGATTCTGACTCAATCTCTCCCTCTTCTCACACTCTTGCCCTCTTCCTTTGAAGATCCCGATTACAAATAAACCTTAACCTATACGGAATCTCCCCAACCCTAAAACCCTAATCCTAAAGAAATTAGCCAAACCCTACTCCCCTTCCTTTCTCTACAGCAGCGTGCAAGGGCCTCCTCTATCTCCTTTCCGAATACCCTCATTGTGAAATGTATTAGTTTTTTCTATTTTAGTATATCTAACTAGATTAATTGATTGAAATTTTTTATTCAATGTTTGATTGTACAATTTGTATATTATGCGTAGGTATTTATAGATTAGGTAATTATAGTTTTATTGTCGATGTAGATGTAGTATTAGTTGTTGTTGTTCGTTGTTAGTAATAGCGCACAAAGAGATCCAAAAATTATGCAATTTTGCGAGTACGTCGGGCTCTCCACGCACAAACTAATGCAACTTGTAGAAGTGTGTCTGGATTAACGGTTTGAAGTGTACGGCCATGTATCGCTTTCGAGTATTTTTGTAGCGCCCCGTGTTCCACACACTGGAAGCTCGTGACACTTACCAAGAATCTTTACTTTAATGAGTACACAACACAGAAATCACAGGAAATTAGAAACTTACATTAAAGAAGGAAACTATATCTTCCACTTGGATGCTTTCTGCAGCTCGAGTCCCCTGCTCCACGATCAGCAAATATGCAATTAGCTAACTATGGGCACGTCAGTTGAATACAACTGACGCAATGCGGATGAAAACCACAATCTCCAAAATCCTCAACAATCAATATTTGATGCAGAAGAAAAATGTGAAAGTCAAACCGAGTTCGTATTCTCCACATATGCATCCCATACTACATACTCACCAAATCGAGTTCGTATTCTCCAGATGATAGGGTTCTATCGCCATGCATCCTACTCTTGTACTCTTTCCCATTTCTGACATTCATCTAGTGACTGGTAGAGTTTGCAGCACACGCGGTCCATTTCCGCTCCTGCAGTCGGATCATGGTCCTTCTCCACTCTGAACGGCAGTGATCACTCTATTCGTTCAGATCATAGTCCTTCTCCACTCCGATAGGATCGTGGTCCCTCTCCATTCCCGGTCAAGCCGGTGATCATCAGCTCTGCCGGAATCATGGTCCTTCTCCAATCCTGCCCCTACCAAAGTTATCATGAACATAAGGCGAATTGATAGGGACATCCCTACTTTGCCAAGAGACTTAGTGTAGCGCCCTGAATTTCCAATATAATATCTCAGAAATACGTGGTACAATCCCAGCATCAACTTCAATTGCAATAGTAAACATAGCCAAAACACAGATAATTTTTATTTCAACTTTTATTACATCAATTGTTTACAAAACACAACGGAATACAAAACACCTTGAATTACAAATTCTTCCTTTACAACACTTTCTGTTACAATTTTGCATAAGCCATAACATCAGTTCTATCTCAAGCATCCAAACCCCAAGCTCTAAGCAACAACCTGTATAACATGAAGCTAGAGATAACCCTAACCCCCAAAACTACAGGGTTCAGCCATAACGGTGTGAATGACATAAGAGAAAACAACATAAATAAATCATAAAACATAGAGTCATCAACAAAATGTATTAACAGCAAGAATAAATGAAATGAGAAATAACAATAAGTAAAGCATGAAAACGTTAAGGAATATAAGATAGTAAATAGTAATACATGAGAGCATCAAGTGAATCTAGACTAAGTGTCAAGTGTAGGAAAAACAGGAAAATACAAGCATAAAACCAAGTCAAGAAAACATAAATACTATATGCTGTCTCTTTAATGCATACTTGTCGGATTCTATGCATTCCATAGTACATAGATCCGGTGCAAGCCCTTATCGATCTCCACTTTATAGGGTTAAATCCCTTATCCCTCGTTATGCAACTAATCCTACTACGGTGATGGAAAACAAGATCCAAAATACTCCGCTAATAGGCACCACAGCCCTCAACGCGCAAGCATCATGTAAGAATAGCTCTAAAACTGGAGAATCACCTAACAACCGTGTACCCCACGAATAGGCTTGCACGGCCCTCGACGTGCAAATACACCAGGTACATTCCGTGAATAGGCCTGCCGACCCTCGACACACGAATGCACCCTACAAGCTCCGTGAATAGGTCTTTCAAACAGTCCTGGAACGCATCCGTTGGACTAAACAAACCAAGAGCATATACTCATGTAATATCCCGGACGGATATTACCGTATATAAATTATTATTTTATTTTTATTTTATTATTATTTTGTTTTAATTCCAAAATTAGAACATTTTGGTGATTTTTACCCGGTTTGCTCCTAGACATTATCTGTATCCAGATATCGGTCAGTATATATCCGTATTGTATCAAATTGATACCGTGATCTTCCGAACTAATAATAAAATTTATTTTATTATTATTTCCAAGATTTAATTATTTTATACGGATTATGCAAAGATTTTCCGGTATACGGACATATACGCGCACGTACGAGTAGTATGTCGATTAGTGCATCATACGAATTGTGTGTCGTGTACCTTTGGACTAGGTATTTATCTTGTTATAACAACCTAATTAGAGGGTTAGGGTTTGATTAGGAGGCTTAATCTAGGGTTTTTGTATGCATGAGAAGCCTAAGTAAAAACCCTTACTAGAAAACTTCTCCTCCATATCAATTTTCCACCACATAACACCTCCCCCACTCTCCCCCTCCTCCTAGTCATGGCCGGCCTCCCCCCCTTTTGGGGTTATTTTGTGCCATTGGGTGCACTTACCCCTCCCATCTCCTTCTATAAATAGCCCTTCATTCTCCTCCTTCTCTCATTTTAGAAAACATGAAAGAAAGAAAGAAAGAAAGAAAGAAAAGAAAGGAAAAGAAAGAGAGAACAAATAACTTGAGAGTTTTGTTTTGTAGGGTTCTTAGAAGAATTCTAACAAGCTTAGGGGAAGGAGAAGGTAGCAAAGCTAGTTCTTCCAACAAGTTAGAGAAGGTGGGGGTTTCTTCATGCTTTCTTTGTTTGTATGTTTGTTTGTTTGTTTGTTTATTTGAATGATGGTTTTGATGTTCTTCTTCTTCTTACCCTCTTGTTTATCTTTCTTTTGGTATGGTTACTTTGTAGTGGTGTGGTTGTATGAGTTTTCTCATTTGAATGTTGTTAACTACTTGGACTAAAAAGATACATACACATAACTTTTGCATACAACCATGTAAGGTTGTAGGACTTGATATGGAACCATACATATTGCATATTGTTGAACAATACAACCATTGTTGGTTGTAGGACTTGATTGAACTAATGTAATAATCAAAAAGATCTTTCCTTTCTTTACTAAACACTAGTGGTAGAAATAATTAAAAAGATCTTCTTTTTATTTAATCAGTAGTTGTAACTTAATAAAAAGATCTTTTTTTTTATTTAACCACTAGTTGTAATTAATTAAAAAGATCTTTCTTTTATTTATAATCACTAGTTGTAATTAATTAAAAAGGATCTTTTCTTTCATTTCTAAATCACTAGTTGTAGCTAATTAAAAAGATCTTTTCTTTTGTAAAGTAAAATAAAAAGGATCTTTCTTTTATCACTAGTAATAACAAAGATTAGTAAGTAACCAAGTAGTAGTAAGCTAAAATAATAAGTAGTAGTATGAAATAAAATGAAGTAGTAGTAGCATGTATGTTGATTAATAAGGTAGTAGTAATAGTAGTGAGTTGTATGTTGTGATTTTTATGAGAATGAAGAAGTAGTAATAATAGTAAGTTGCATGTTGTGATCTTTTGATGAGAATGAAGTAGTAGCAATAGTAGTAAGTTGTATGTTGTAGTAGTAGTAGTAGATAATTATGTTTTGTTTAAAATAGGAGTAGTGGTAGTAGTAAAATGTTGTAGTATTGCTTCTAAAAATATTTAGAAGCCATTTCCATACTACTAATGTTGTAGGATTACTTCTAAAAATATTTAGAAGCCATTTCCATGCTACCAATATTGTAGGTTTACTTCTAAAAAATATTTAGAAGTCATATTCATGCTTCTAATATTGTAGGATCATTTCTAAAAATATTAGAAGTCATATTCATGCTTTATATGTTGTAGGATTACTTCTAAAAATAATTAGAAGTCATAATCCATGCTTAGTTAGTTGTAGGATTGCTTGTAAAAATATCATACCATGTTTACCATGCTTAGTTAGTTGTAGCTTTGATTCTAAAAATAATTAGAAGCCATAATCCATGCTTAGTTAGTTGTAGGATTGCTTGTAAAAATATCCTACCATGTTTACCATGCTTAGTTAGTTGTAGCTTTGATTCTAAAAATAATTAGAAGTCATATCCATGCTTAGTTAGTTGTAGGATTGCTTGTAAAAATATCCTACCATGTTTACCATGCTTAGTTAGTTGTAGCTTTGATTCTAAAAATAATTAGAAGCCATATCCATGCTTGGTTAGTTGTAGGATTGCTTGTAAAAATATCCTACCATGTTTACCATGCTTAATTAGTTGTAGCTTTGCTTCTAAAAATATTTAGAAGCCATCTTCATGCTCAATTAGTTGTAGGAGGTTTATTAAAATTATCCCATCATGCTTTATGTTGTAGGACTTTTTCTACCATGATTCTATGCTAAATTAGTTGTAGGATGTCTATTAAACTTATCCTATCATGCTTTATGTTTAGGATGTTGTAGGATCCTTGCTAGAAATATCCTACCATGATTCTATGCTTAATTAGTTGTAGGATGTTTATTAAAATTACCCCATCATGCTTTATGTTTAGGATGTTGTAGGACTTTTTCTAAAAAAATATCCTACCATGCTTAACGTTTAGAATGTTGTAGGATTCTTTTCCTAGCATGCTTGGTAATGTTGTAGGATTCTTTTCCTATCATGTTTAGTAACTCACTTATACTAGAATTTTGTAGGATTCATTCCTAAAGTTTCCTATTATGTTTAGTGACTTAGTTATGCTTAGAATGTGTAGGATTCAATCCAAGAGTTTCCTACCATGTTTGGATAAATTTTATTGTGCCTAGAGTGTTGTAGGATCCTTGTTAAAATCATATACCATGCTAGTTTTATCTATGCCATACTAGCTTAATAGTAATTAAGTTGTGTGCCATGCTAGTTTATATGAATACTCGTGTTTACATGGTACCCATGCTTAGATAAGTGTTTGTTCATGCTATGTTGGTGAATGATCATGATTCATGCTAAGTAAGTAGGTATCATGCTAATTATTAATCATGTTAAGTTAAGGATACCCATACTAGGATGTTCATGCTTAGGGTAAAGAAACTACCCATGGCTAGTTGTGGTGACTTATGTTGGGTTCTATACCATGCTAGAGTAATATTTGCTTAGAATGTTGTAGGAGTAGTGTTAGGACTACCTACTATACCTTGGAGTATTGCTTAGTTGGGTGGTGGTGGTTGGTTATGATAAGTAGTAGGCTTCCATGCTCAATTTGTAACCTACGATTGACTATAGAGGATTTTATGTTTAAGGTCGTTAGTAATTTTCATGCTTGAGCTCAATGTAAGCATAAGCATTAATCATATCCATACATAGGAATATCATGGTGGTTGTGCTATATGATTGATTGTCGTAGGAAGCTGCTTGAAATTGTATGCCATACTTAAGGCGCAATAGGTTGAAGTAGGAAGGATTGGGAAGACCACTAGGGATAGTTAATCCGATAAAGGCCATCTTATCGCCTTCGGTTCTTCCCTAGTACAATACCCATCATAGACTACTAGTAGATTCGTTTGTTGCTTCTAATAATAGAAGATTAAGTTTGTTAGTAAGCACGTTTGGTTGCTTCTAGGATTGATTACCTGTATGGTTGTTTGCACACGGTTGTGCTCGTACGTGGCTCGACTGGCCCGTATGTAGTTGTGGGTCTCATACGTAGCTTAGTCGGCTCGTATGTGGGTGGTTGTCCCGTACGCGGCCCGACCGGCCCGTACGAAGCTGTTGGTCTCATACGCGGCTTATTTGGCCGGTATGTATGTGGTTGTCTCCTACGAGGCCCGCCTGGCTCGTAGGTAGTTGTTGTTTCATGCGTAGCTTAGTTGGCTCGTATGTGATTATTACTCGTGTATAGCTTGTTAGCTAGTACACAGTTAGTTGTGCTCGTCTAGGGTGATGTTACCACCCTAAGGGCTATCGACCATCAAGACATATGTTCTTACCCTAAGAAACTGTGGAGGAGTCACTCCTTGTGTACCGTCGAATCTTAACCAGGGTAGGTTAGTCGAGGACCGAAGTATAGACGGAATCCAAGTCTAGGGAAGCGGCGTGCATTCGCACGGCCAAAGTCTTGGATCGATGAGCCATGAACCAGATCCTGAGGGATTCTGGTAAGTCTAGGTTGAGCGGCCTAGTAGAGTTGTCTTGCGAAGCCTAATTCAAGGCCTAGCAAGTTGTGTTATAATGTTGTCATTCCTAGGATCGTTCGAGTCAGGGACATCACTAGGATAGTGACTTATAAGGATCGGTTTACTTAAACCCTTTTGCCGGGAGAGAGGGGTCAGTCGTAGGGGGCCCCTTACACTAACTCGTCCCTTGAGGCAGATCATAGGTGGTGTACAGGGTTGTGCCTTCCTGTCAAAGGGATACGTACGGTGCCGTCTCACAAGTTAAGGACACGGGTTACGTATCTCGCTCTGTTAATTCCTGGAGTACCGTGGCTAGGGGTGCCACAGGATGCATTGTGCAGTCCTGCGCTTGCGATACCCCAGAGAGTGCCACAGGGTAGGCTTCGTGCTACCCTGCGCTTGCGAAACTCTATGGTTTGATTCTTGTTATGACGCCCGATATATTGGGTTCGTCTATTTTGAGTGAGGTCCGGTTAGCCGGGTCGCGGTGGCGAACATAGACACCACGGGCGAAATGCAACAGTGGCACATGACCACATCTGCAGCCTCGCGAGTCACGTGTAGGTGTCAGGAACAGGTTGTGTGCAATTAGAATTCATAACGCGGGTTCAAATCCCTATATATGGAGAAACGGCTTGAGATGGAGTCGCATGTATTTATGGGCTGCATGTTACTTTCGGAGACTTGCTGACATTAGAATAGGAAGCGTCCCGTCAAAGGGATACGTACGGTGCCATCTCACAGGTTGAGGACACGGGTTACGTATCTCGCTCTGTTAATTCCTGAAATACCGTGGCTGGGGTGCCACAGGATGCATTGTGCAGTCCTGCGCTTGCGATACCCCAGAGGGTGCCACAGGGTAGGCTTCGCGCTGCCCTGCGCTTGCGAAACCCTATGATTTGGATTTTGGATTAAGGCCCGATACACTGGGCAATAGTGGCAAACATGGACACCACTATATGACTGCAGTGGCGGAACTAGACCGCACCTGCAACCTTGTTTGAGTGAGGTCCGGCATGCCGGGTAGTAGTGGAAAACGGAGACACCATAAGCAGACTGCATAAGGGGACTTGACCTCTTCTGCAACCTCACAGAGTCATGGAGTATTGTCAGGAACGGGTTGTGTATAATTAGTTCTATTTTAAGTATCGCATTAGTGTCTAGTCATAGCACTCACGAACACTTAAACTACACCAACACTATTGCTATATTGTGTATATTGTTTGGAAGATTCGCTGCTATATGATCAGCCTTTAAGCGTCAGTGAATACTGACGTCCCCACTTCCATAGGTACTGGATCGCCGAAGTACAAAGGCGAGATTCAAGAGGACTCAAGGCCAGGAAAGCAAGGAGTCAGTATTATGTTTTAGTTCCGCTGCAGTATATGTATTGATTATCTGTTAAGTGAGAGGTACTCTGATGTAAGATGTGAAAGTTGTAATACTTAGAAATGTAAAGGTAATATTGTAACTCTATTGTAAGGTATTACAGTTGTACAATATTCAGACTTGTAACATATTGAGTATTGAATAAAAAGTTTTAAATTCTCCTGTTTTTCTGTGTATTGTGACTAATTGAAGAAAAGGTCTTGGCTCGTGTCACGGTTTCCCCGTATATGGAAATCGGGGCGCTACAACTCATGTTTCCCAAGTTCCATCACGTCTCCACTAATGCCTATCCTTAAGTTGATTATTATTAAAAATGCAAAACCCCATCTCTAGAGTTAGTGTATCCTGCCGGACTTATATACTGAACAATAACTCCAAGATCCAACTGGTCTAGATAAACAAATCTCATCTGCCGGTTCATAGGACTCCCACTCAACTCCTAGAGATGTCATTAATACCAAAACTCACAAATCCATCGTCAAAACGATCATATGAAGAGACTTCTCCAATCAACAAAACCCAAATCTTTTATAAAATTCCAGAATCCAAATAAATATTAAATCCATCAAATAATAGAAAATCATATTTTTAAGTTGTAGAATATCACAAAACATCAATTCCTTTGAAAACACGTATAACTCAAATAAGGTCCAAAAGAATACATTTAAAGCTACAAAATAAATCTTTGTAAAACATTTGTTGTAACACCTCGAATTCCAAAACAGACTGAATTCGAAGTTCCACAGGATCTTTACACTTTTCTTCGTACAATTTTACAAGGAATTTTAAACTTTCATTACATCAGAGTTACAACTTGAATTACATTTAAACAGCGGAAGTCATTTACAATAATTACATGAATAAAAGTACAATACTTGAAACATTCTTTAAGCAGCTTGCATACTTAATCTTGTCAATCTCTTTATCCTGCAAAAAAATTGTGGGCTCGTCAGTTCATTCAACTGACACAAGGATATAAAACATCAATTTTCTCTTACTTAGAAAGCACACACTTGTCACAAGCAAAACTACGGGGACTATCCTATAGATGTCATGTTGTGTTGTGCACTTAGTCCTTAATGCAGTTGTTATGTTATATGACACTAATACGCTCTTGTTCGGAATCCATGCATCCCATACTATATAGGTCTGAGGGCAAGCCCTTAATCGTACTTCATCTTATAGGGTTCAATCCCTCGCCATGACTTAAACTACTACGGTAACTACGGTAAGTATCCTAGATGTTCTATGATCTACGAGCCCATGTCCAGGCAGTCTGGAGGGGAATCCCACGCACTGACATGACGCATCAAGCAGGCAGACTATTGACAATTCAACCTCCGCCATGGAACGATGGCACCACCCGTAGGCACCAAACACCCCACAAGCGTTGCCACCGGGACGATAATTTCGGAGTAGTGCTCACGCCATGTCATGACGCATCAAGCAGGCAGTCTGTGAATCACTCTCAGACCGCCAATCCGATGGCCCTCATACTCGTGTTTTCTCTCACTTTCGTCACATCACCACTATGTATCTAAATTCTTAGTTTATTTGAATCGTGAATAAAATCAACCCCTAGAGTTACCTCTTTCCTCTATACAGGTCTTAATCGACAACTTGACCATCTTGGTCTTTCATCTCAATAATTTATCTCAATAGTTATAACTCATTCAATTTACCGGTAATAGGACTTAGTTACCCTCTAGTTCAAAATTCCATATCATGTTCATGAATTGAGTACTCACACTCGTCAATAATTTCATAAGTCATCATGATCTTTCTTCATTTCAATTCTTGTATTACATTTCACAATAATGAGACAAGAAAGTTTCATTTCACCATTTCTCAAATTACAAATTTAATCTCATGACAAATTTTCTTTGCATTTATAAATCAAAATCTCAATTATATAAACCAAGCGAAGTTATTCACATTTGTATTAAGTCTCGAATTCTCAAAATAGTTTTCCATAATTTTCCCTAAAAGAGAAATGCATATTGTTTAAAAAATACACTTATAATCCATTTAATCTTGATCTATAATTTTATCAATCCCAAGAAATTTTCTAGATAAGTCCAATTTAATCTCTGGATAATTAAAATAATTTTTACCAATTAATTTTCACAAAAGAAACTATTTTTAAAAAATCATTTTCCAAAAAAAAACAAAAGTAAAAACCTTGGCCGAAGTCAGGTTTCGAACCCGCACCAACAGACAGCAGCAGCATGTGCGCTACAATAATGTTACTGTGGCACAGCAGCTAACCAAAGAGGACAAGACGCCCATGCGTCATAAAGAGGGTCTGAGTCTCTTTATACTCAGGGTCTCGGGTTAGGTTATTTTCAAAAACAAAAATAAAGAGTGTATGCCAAGATTTGAACCCATGATCTCCTACCACTGTGAAGTTTTTAATTTGCACCCACTAATGAGAATGGACAGAGTGACTCACCCATAAAGAAATAATTCCAATTGGTTTTGTTCAAGGCTGTGGTTGTTCTAGTTTGTAAAAAAAAACTCATTTCTTCAAAAATAAAATTTTGTTCTTCATCAAATCTAAATAATTTCCTAATTCAAAGTAAATAGTAATTTGGGGGTTTTTTAAAGCCATTAAATACTCATTTTCTCATATAAAGTACCTCTTTTTGTTCCTACAAGTATCCATAAAAATCACATAGTGTTCTACTAACAATTTCATGTTCATTTCTCTCAATAATTAACATACACTTTAGGATTATTCTACATCAATCACACTAATCATGAATATGCATAATTCACTAATCAATCTTATTTTAATAATGTAAAGATTTTTACAATTAGCACTTTCCGCATAAACATTTCTCAAAATTGCATTTTTTCCACAAACACAAATATTTCGACATGGAGAACATTTATTCTAATTTTAGCATGGTAGATTAATATTCACATATCACAACCACAAACATATCATTCAATCAAATTCACTTATTCATTTTATGCAATTTCACATATGTTCCATTTTCACCTTAATCATGGTACTATCAAAGAGCAATATTTTCATCTATTTATTCTAGCATGATTAGCACACAACCTAGCATGATACTACTTAGAAGTTAGAGAAAGTTGCCCACCTTATTGGAGAAAAAACGAAATGAACTCCTAAAACTCCTAGATTGATCAAAAAAGGCCTTCTCCTCCTAATTTGAGCCACCACAAGTCGACTCCTCCTCGTCTTGAAGCACACCCGACCTCCTTGCTCCTTGAAGAAATCCGGCCACCAATGGGAATGAAGAACACACTAACACAACTCTCAATCTTTTGAACTCACTAAACTCTCAATCTTTTACTCTCTAATTGTATTTTTTATCTTTCTCTTTTGATATAGATTAGGTGTGAATATACTCATGTGGTGGGGGGGGGGGGGGGGGTATTTATACATAATTTGGGGTGGATTGAATGGCTAAGATTAGATCAAATAGTTAGGGATTACTGGCTAGAATTAGTTTGGAAGTTGCCATAACCACCCATGAATGAGATAACCACCTCACCACTACTCCCATTTTCCTTCTCCACTCATGCATAATCTGACCTACCCCAAGGATGTGTTTTGCACACTCTTGTGCATGCACGTGTTACCCTAGTGTCCCTCACTTACAAGTTGTACATGTTAGTTTAATTAATTGTCTATCATTTAAGTATACACTACAAGTTAGACTAAAATAAAGAATAATTAAATTACATGGGCTCACTAATAGGCCACGAGACTATGGGCTCTACTAATATCATTAACTAACTAATGTGGGCTACAAAGAGACAAATTAAGCTTAGGATTAAATTAGGATTTCTAAAAAGAATAAATGGGGATTACTAGTTTATGAAACTTTTTTTTAGAAATGCATGCATAAAAATTTTTACGTGCACAACGCGTAAAAATCAAACAACTCCAAATATAAATAAGAATTGAAAATCCCGGGTGTTACATTTGTAATCTGTAGCAAAACATCTTTTAAAACAATATCATATTGAAGGAACAATCGTTGAAAAGAAGCATCAGAAAACTCAAGAAAATATCAGTTATAGCAGTAGTAGTCGATTTCATAGGGTGGTCGGTCGACTGTCGCGCGTGAAATCCAAACTAAAAAAATCCATCAATCAGAGCAGTGACGGTCGACTGTGTAATCTGGACAGTCGACTATCCCGCAGGAAAAATCCAACACTTCAAGAAACATTAATTCAGAGCAAAGACAGTCCACTGTATAAGGTAGTCAGTCGACTGTCCTGAAGAAAAATTCGAGACTCAAGAAATGCTTCAGCCAGGACCCCGACAGTCGACTGTCGACAATTGTCGGTCGACTGTCAGTCCTCCAGACTGCATTTTTAGTTGTGCACATTTCAACCGATACAGAGTTTTATTTTATAAAAACCAAATTTGTAAAAGGTACGATTCTAATATGTTCAAATACGATTTGTAGAGTATATAAGAGTCCCTAAAAACCAATCAAAACCACTTTGAATTGATAAAAATAGCTTTTTGGTGAATTTCTTCAAAATAAACATGAATGCGTGCATATATAAAAACTAGAGTTTTTAAGAATCAATCATACATCAAATAACTTCGTATTATGTTCCAAACCATACCATTGCCGATATAATTAAGATTCAATCAAAATTCTACAAAACACACAAAAATCAAATTCCTTCAAAACAATGATATAAGATATCTATGTACAAATGTTTGTGCACCAAGAAAACTTCAAAACTCATCAATCAGAAATAGTGAAATATTTAGATTTAATCTCAGTACCAAAACCAATCATATCCAATTGAAAACTTCTCAAAATTTCACAAAATCACGAAATCCCCAAATTGATCATAATGCATAGATCCAAATCTAACCCCCCCCCCCCCCCCCCCCCCCCTCTCTCTCACACAGACTTGATTCTTAGATCCAATAGCCATTAAATTTATCCACAATCTTTCACAATAATTTGTCCATGTATATAAGCAATTATAACAATCACTAATCAAGTTTCTACTCAACGAAAAGCCCCTAAATAGAGTTCTGTAGTTAGACATTGTTCTCGGCATTTGTTGAACTGCATTGAAAACATTAATTTAAAATGTGTAATAAAGTAAGTATATAGCATGATATTTTGTATTGCTATGGATATCTGGATGAATACAATAGGATATTTTGTATAGCATGATATATATATATATATATATATATATATATATATTGGAAAACTGTTGTCCATGATATTTCTCAGTAAATGCACTACTGTCAAGGTAAATGAACTATTGTGAAGGTAAATCTGAATAAATGGATTCCTTCATTACTATGGTGTAGTGCATTTACCTACTATAGGAGATAAATGCATTACTTCATGATCATGGTTAATAAATCTATTACTGTATATTGTTATCCACATATGTATGTCCCTTGATAAATATTGTTTGTAAATCTAATGCTCTATGCAATGTTTTAAAGAAGGCATAGAGTAGGAGTTGTTTCATTCCAGATTGATAGGTTAATATATATGTAGTTTGTGAATAATATGATCTTCGTTGTTGTAAATTCAAGGAGAACATAATTCTAACAACCATAGGCTGCAACAACATATAATAAACTATACAAACCAGAATAAGAGGGTCTTAGAGGTCTAAAACCCGTATGAAGTCAACCAAATATATGCTTTCCCAAACCTGCACAAATCAAACCCAACCCAATCCTGAAAAACCTGAAATACAACCCATAACAAAACCTACTGGAAGCCCAAACGTATCCAGTATATTCATACATCTACATTAAGAAAAATGATTGTCCAAATACCGATTTGTTCCATATATGTGAGAATAAAATACAAACACTATTTTTTGGGGGGTACTACACTCTTTCAGAGAGAAAATGAACAAAATAAAATAGTTTGTATGAGGAAATAATGGGATGTGCAGCAGACAGAGTATTTGTAATACATACACAGCAGACAGAGTATTTGTAGTTAAGATAAAAAAACACAGAGACATAAGTGAATTAAGCGAAAAAGAAAGGGAACAACTAACATAAAACCAAACTATTACATGTTATATTGTTTCAACAGCTGCAAATCTTAATTAACTAGACATCAAAAACCACCTTGGCAACAGATTACTTACAATTATTTAAGAGTTCATCAATGACTGAATTTCGAAAGATGCTATAAGAACATAATCGGTTCTCTTTTTTTTACATTGTAACACAAGACATTATTAGTGGTTCAACAAGCACAACAATGTCAACAAATTAGGGTTTCAATTATCAATAATATAGTTTCATGAAAGGATTCACTTTTAATTCATCTACTCATCAAAACTTCATATATCATCATACAAACTCCTAGCATACTTTCTAATAGATGGATCATCAAATACAACATACATAAAATAAAACAAAACAAAATATGTTACTCACCTTGTTGAAGAGGTCAAACGAAGATAATAAAGAACAAGAAAAATCCCTCCTTAACAAGAAATCCAAGATATTCTCTTTAAATCTCCAAGAAATAATAATAATAAAATTCTTTGTGTTGTGCAGCAAAAGACAGCTGCACTCCACCTTTTAAATAGGCCGGAATATAGGTTTTTAGGATTTCGAACACATTTGCAAAAATACTTCTTTTAAATAAAACTTTACATATATAGATCCATATACTTGGAAACTTGATAAAACCAATTTATTTGAGATTTAAAAACAAAAACAACCCTCACAAAGTTAGCCGGGACTGTTTAAAAGTTCAGAAAATGAATTTCCACTTTTACCCCTCAAAATGACAATTTTGCAAAAAGATTATCTTTTATCGAAACTTGTAAAATAAATCAAATTCATCAAAACAAAAAGTAAACTTGTTGACCCTGAGTTGACTAGGCATTATACCCAGCCCAAAAACTGAAAATCTGGGGTTTTCACTCTAATTGATAATTTTGCACAAAAGTCCCTCTTTTTGTAATATTTGCAAATAGGTCCAATAAATATCAGAAAAATTCAGAAAATTCAAAAATAATATCTAATAATAAATAATGATTTCCTACAAAATAATTTTTGACTTTGAACCTCCCAAGAAAACATTTGCAAGTGTTTTGTACATGTAAAAAGATAAATCTTCAGAAAAATATTTATTAAATCACCAAAAATCATTTTAATTCATTTATAAATCTTTAAAACAATATTTAAAAATATGGGGTACTCCACTTAGAGTTACACTCTTGCTCCTCGTTCGTATTGATAACCCAGAACATAGACGGAAACTTAAGAGTCCATCTCCTAAGTTCCGACAGGTCTTGTGACTTACGTCTGCATCCCGTTTTCATCACTAAATTCCATAAATTAATAGTCGAGACCACGCCGCACGTGTCCCAGACGAGACGACGCCGCACGTATCCCCTTGACATGTGAGTACACGCCCAACTAGTGTATGTCCTTACCAATCATCCTAAATTAATTTTTTAACTCACCAACTTACCCGATTCTAATTGCTTTATTAACACGACTTCTATTTTCTAAGTTAATTAAACTTTGCTCCTAGTTTCCATTTTCACCCTTCAACAAGTTTACTTAACTAAATTAACTTAATTCACTTAACTAGGTTTTAAGTGAATCCAACCTAGTTGAATGCAAGTCTCGTCTAGATTTAATTTGGGTTCAACTTAACTTTCAAATCATGCTAGAGGTCGGCCCAAGATGCACCACACTAGTGCAATCAATGTGCACAAAACACTACCATATGTAAATATTCAAGTATGCATACCCGCATACACATGCATACGGTATTCCATCAATCACCGCATTCATGCCTATAATCTCTTCTATACTACCAATAGTTCTTTACTTTACTAATTTACTATCATACTAATCTATTTAACTTACTAACTTACTAACATGATCACTACTTACACTAGAAATTTCTTATATAGTTCTCAACTACACATTGGAGCTTACTAACACATATTAGGCTTACTAACATTTCAACCAAGCTTACTAACATTTTTAGTATAATACTAGTAGCTTACTATCAATGTAAAAATTTACTAATCAAGATACTAACTTACTAATCATAAGGACTTTAAGCATTCAAATATGAAAATTTAATTAGACAATTCACTACACAACATCACAAAATCACCACTTATGTTTAATAGTTAACGACACAATCCTCATGCTCAAGACAAGGTTTGTATTCACAATCTTGCATAAAAGATTCATTTTTCACACTTTTACTATCATTCTTAACACAAAGATTGAATCTTTATTTATTCACTAGTATATTTATGCATATAAAATTCACATAATCACTTCATCTCATGATACATAAATAAGTAATTAGTTAATTTTCCTAAAGAGTAAAACATGGATTGTGAGTGAACATGCATCATCTACTATTCTTCTATCTTGCTAAGCTTACTTCTTATGAACTAAAACATTCAATACTATCAATTAACATCTTATCAATCATAGCTTCTAACAAGCATATTTCTAACAAGCATAACTACAATCAAGCATAACTTTCTATGTCAAAAGTCATATAAAAATAAACAAGAGGTAAAGGAAAATACCCACTTTGATTGTTTGAAAGCTTCAAGTTGCTATCTTCTCCTCCTTGCACCTTTAGTCTTCTTGACTTCTTGCTCCAATCCAATAGTAGTATAATAGTAGTATTAGTAAAGTAGTAGAAGTAGTAGTAAGCAGCTGAAGTAGTAGTAGGTAGTAGTAGTAGTAGTTGAGCAGCAGCATAAGTAGTATAGGCAATAACAGCAGTAGTAGTTAGTAGAAGTAGTAGTAGTTAGAAGTAGTAAATAGCAGCTACAGTAGTAGTAGATAGCAGTAACAGTAGCAGTAGATAGTAGTAAAGTAGCAACAATAGTAGTAGTAAAGTAAGCAGTAGCAACAGCAGGTAGTAGTAACAGCAGTAATAATATTAGTGAAGTAGTAGTAGAAGTAGAAGTAAATATATAGAGAAAGGGGGGGTGGAGGGGGCTGTCGGCCAGTAAAGAGAAAAAGAGAGAGGAGTAGTGAAGTGTGGAAAGATGTAGAAATGTTTAGGTGTCCTCACCTTTTGCACTTAAACCCTCAGACTTTATTTATTTCTACTTAACCCCTTACATAACCATATTGGGTTGGGCTTTAAGAAAAGAAAGTTGGGCTTTTAAGAAGGAAAATATATTAGGTTTAAAAAGTTAACCATATGGATATGCTAAACAAAAAAAAATATAGAAATAATAGTGTATGATAAAAATAACAATAACAATATAATAACAATAACAATAACAATAACAATATATATATATATATATATATATATATATAATAAAACACAAAGAAAGCTATCAAGTGGCTCTCATTCAATAGGATTGAAATCAATGGTCCAGATTTAACCTTACAAAACTTATTTTTCCGCCCAAAGTCTCCCACCCCAAAAAAACTCAAATTCAAATCCCCCAAAACAACTCCTTTATTTATTTATTTATTTATTTCTCTCTCACTCTCTAATTCTCTCTCTATTTATTCAGTAATTTATATTTTCAGATTTCAGATTTGTAAATTTTCACATTTTTTATGCATTTTTTTATTGCTCATGTTACATTGAAAATAGCAAATATCTCATCAATAATTAAATTACATCATTTTTCACACTCAAAGTTCTTAGAAGTTGGATTTTACACCACAGTTTTAATTATTTTTCAACATATTTTAATGGAAACATGGACTTTTATTTACAACTAATTATTGCTTTACTATTCAAACTTGAGCTACATAATTGTTGTTTTACTGTTTACAAGACTTTCATATGTTGTATCGTTCCGAAGACATGCCGTAGGCACGTGCCCACGGGCAAATCTAGTATATATATATATATATATATAACAATGTAAATATATTTTTATTGTAGAAAAATAGTACATAGCAGGGATATTACAATTTTTCGTGACAGTTACATCGGCGTATATTGCAAACCATGAGTCGAAACTCACCTCTAGAAATTTTGTTGGCCCATGTGTTTTGCGTCCGTCCTACTCCCAAAGTTTCGGATTTTTTTGATCTTGTTTGTGCGGATTTCTACCGTATATCAAACAACAACAATAATTAATGTTTGATTTCTATCGAGGGACTTTTCACTAGGAAATGACATCCAAAAAATAAGAAATTTTGCGAGCATATTGGGCTTACCGTTCGCTACCAAACGGTACTTGTAGTTGTGAGTTCAGACCCACAGTTTGGGGCCTACGTAATTGTATCGCATTGTTGGCATTTTTCATGAATGAATGCGATACCCGACCGTATTTTGCAAACCGTTGGTCGGAACTCGCTTGTACAAGTTGCGTTGCCTTGTGTGCAGGGAGCTCGACCCAATCACAAAGTTTGGTTTTTTTTACCATCAATTGTGCAGTTTTCTCATGAATTTTGTTATGTTTTGAGCGAGTTTTCAATAGAGAACCCACTTGAAAAATCCGTAATTTTGTGAGTAGGTCGGTCTCGCCACTCACAAGTCATAGCAACTTGTAGTTGCAAGTTGTCACCCACGGTTTGCAATATGCGTCCGTGTATCGCATTCCCCTCATTTTCAAGAGTGAAAGTGAACGAGACATGACCGTATCTTGCAAACCGTGGATCGGAACTCGCTTCTACAAGTTCCGTTACCTTGTGTGCAGCAAACCGGACCCAATCGCGGAGTTTCGTATTTTTTTGACGTCGTTTTGAGGTTTTGTCACTTATTTTGTTTGGTATGTATATATATATATATATATATATATATATATATATATATATATATCACAATCGTTTATTAAAAAGCCGTTTTATATATATTGTGTGTATTAATTTATCAATAATATATTTTTTCCCAGATGAATAACGATACGGAGAGTTCTGCTGTCGGCGATAATTTTGTGCGGGTAGAACCAATCATTGATTCCATGCCGTTAGTCGAAAAACATCTAAAACCAAAGTTAGGTATGACATTTCCAACTTTAGTTGAGGCCGAAAATTTTTATTCGTCATATGCTCGTTGTGGGGGTTTTGCAATATGTAAGGGTGGGAATAAATTAAAGGGAGGAGTGGAAGTAGATAAGTCATATCTTTGTAATAAAGCCGGATCGTCGCAAGTCAACATAGTGATGGTAGACGGGGAACAACCTGTAGAACGGGTTGCAAGGCTTGCGTTCGTGTAAAATTGAACGAAGCAAGTAATACGTGGGTGTTTTATTTATTTCATGAAGCACACAATCATGAATTCACCTCACCCGGTAGAAGAAATATTTTGCCCCGAAACCGTTCCGTGTCAAATACGGATAAAAGGATAATAGATCAATTCAACCAAGCTAATATCCAGACATGTCAACAAATGATCTTCTTCGAAAGTGCTAGTGATGGTCACAATCAAGTAGGATTCACCGAAAAAGATGTTAGAAATTTACTTAGAGATTCGCAAGAAGCATTGAAAGGACATGATTCTACAATGCTAATTGATTTTTTTGAATCTCAGAAATAAACAGATCCTTCATTTTTTATGACATTCAAGTAGATCCCGAACGGCAATTGTCACATTGTATGTGGGTTGATGCTATTTCTAGGATGAATTATCAAGAATTTGGCAATGTACTTTGCTTTGATGCCACGTACAATACGAACCGGTATGGAATGTTATTTGTTCTTTTTGTTGGAGTGAATTAACATTGGCAATCGACTTTCTTAGGAGGTGGGTTCATTCCAAATGAGACGGCCTCTTTGTTTGAATGATTCTTTGAAAAGTGGTTAGGGGTTATGAATCCTGCTTCATCCGGTATTGTCACCGATCAAGACCGTGGGATCGCCGCCGCAGTTAAGAAAGTTTTCCCCCAGGCTCGGCATCGTTTTTGTATTTGGCACATATTGGATAAGTTACCGCAGGAGGTGTGTATGTCGAACGATGTCGACAAGTTTAGGGAATCTTTGAAGAATGTCATCTACAATTCCGAATATGTACATGACTTTGTAGAAAAATGAAATTTATTGATTTCACAATACGGATTAGAGAATAACAAATAGTTGAACGATCTATTTGATATCCGTGAAAATTGGGCCCCCATCTACGCTAAATATTCTTTTTAGGCTGGCATGTTGAGTAGCCAACGGGTTGAGTCATCACATTCTACCTTGAAGCATCATACAGAAAAGAAATATTCCTTGCATGAATTTGTCATCATCTTCGACCGTTTTTTGGGAAGGAAGAGACACGATGAACTGAAAGAAAATCATCGTAATCGTGAGAAGAGACCGAAGTTGAAGAGAGAATGGACTTTGGAGGAACAAATGGCAAAAATATACACTTTGAAAATCTTTTGCAAATTCCAAGATGAAGTTACAAAAAGCTTTATGTACAATGTGAGTTTCGTTGGCGATCTTGGGATACTGGATAGTTCAACCTTTCATGTGATACTCTGCGGAGAATCAGAACCGACTCGCCTTCTTCAGTTATGCAAAATCAACGGAATTATTACATGTGCATGTCACTTCTTCGACTTCGTTGGCATTCCTTGTAGGCATATTTTAGCCGTTCTTCGGTCCAGCTATCACACTTCCCTTCCGAATGTATACATTAAAAGAAGATGGACCCGGGATGTGATGAGAAGAAGTTATATATATATTCCAATCGAACCCAATACCGAGAATTTTGCTTCTCGATATTGTAAGTTGAGCTACCATGCAAAACAGATTGTCGATCTCGGTTGTTTCTCCAATGAAAGTTACAAATACACGTTAGAGAATTTGCAGAAGATCATTGACAGCGTCTCTCGGCTACAACCCGGATTGAGTGAACAACTCGAACATGCCTCCCAACCACATGACAGTGCAGAACCGGGAGGTAGTACACAACCGGATGGTAGTGCACAACCGCATGGTAGTGTACAACCTCATGATGAAGGTAGTGGGTACATACCTACACGTGTAAGTGACCCACAACAATGCATGACAAAGGGAAGGCCTCGCGCCAAAAGATTGAGGCCGGTAAGAAAGCAATTTCGCATTAAAAAACCAAGACGGTGCCGAACATGCGGCATTATGCAAATGAATCATGATTTAAGAAATTGTCCATCATTATTTGAGGGGTAAGACTCGTACTTTCTTTGTTTCTCCCTCTTTTAAATTTATTATACTTCATTTTTGATTAATGAGTTTCTCACTAACTAAAATTTATCTTTGAATGAAGGCCAATCAATCCGCAAGAAGTGATTCCATTCGTAGAAAAGAGTTCCGACAAGAGATATGATGATCCATTGTGAATTGGAATTTTTTTTATGTAAAGTTTCAGTATATTAGATATTGATGCAAGTGTTGTTAATTGGTTTTTGTTGTTAACTATAAATTTTGTTGAGACTCAAGTGTTGTTGGTTTGTGTTAATTGTTAATTTTGTTGTTGTTGTTGTTGGGAGATTGTAGCTGATGGGATTGTATATAGTTTTTGGGGGAGAATTTAGTGTAGCAGCTTTAGCTGCTGTGTGAAATTGTAAATAATTTTTTTTTCTTTTACTTAGGCCGTTGTTGACAACAGCCTAGGTTCTATGTGGAAATTTTTTCTTTGGATCAGTAGCTCTCTGTATTGGCCTATTGGAAAGGAGCAAATTTTTTCTAAACCTAGGCCGTTGTCTCCAATAACGGCCTCGGTTATAGCAAAAAATTTGAATTTTAGGGGTGCTCTATGACTTGGCCAAGTTAAAAAGAGCAATAAGTCGGAGACCAACACCGTTTTTCTTTTAAAGCTTAGGCCGTTGTCTCATAGCCAAAAATTTGAAGTTTTTGGGTTACTCTCTGACTTGCCCAAGCTAAAAAGGGCAAAAAGTCAGAGAGCAGCACCCTATTTTTATTAAAGTTTAGGTCGTTTTCTCCAACAATGGCCTAAGTTATAGCCAAAAATTTGAAGTTTTTGGGTTGCTCTCTGACTTGCCCAAGCTAAAAGGAGCAAAAAGTCAGAAAGCAACACACTATTTTTATTAAAGCTTAGGCCGTTGTCTCCAACAACGGCCTAGGTTATAGCCAAAAATTTGAAGTTTTTGCGTTGCTCTCTAACTTGACCAAGTTAAAAAGTGTAACGCCCCGAATTCGAGATTTCACAGGATCATTATACATCACTTCGTACAATTTTACAAAGAAATTAAAACTTTTCAACAACATCAGAGTTCTTTACATTTTGTTTACACAGCGGAATAATAAAATAGATACAACATTGAAAATAAAATACAACTTATACAACTTTATCAATGTAAGTCATCAACTGCATCATAACATCTTTATTTCTTCATAAACAGTCCATTACCTGCATATTAAGCTGTGGGCACGTCAGTCACTTACAGCTGACGAAAATATTGTACTCGGCCATCCTCTCTATGTCGTATATATAACGATTTCATACTTTAACAAACCACAATAATTGAATGAATAATAAAGTGTCAAAAGTGATTATTCTAAACATGCAAGTGTATGCGATGCCTTAATGCCTAATGCACATATTTTTATACTAGGATGACACTAATGCATACTTGTTCGGATTCTATGCATCACATACTACATAGGTCCGAGGGCAGGCACCTACGTACTCCACATTTAAGGGTTCGATCCCTCACCATAAAAACTACCCAGTAATAAGACAAGGTTTAGATCATTCCACGAATATGGATCCCAGCCCCGGAGTCCACCGCTGACTATTATAACAAATCCCTCATCATGCGAATCATCCCGCAAGTGCCCTTCTAGCCCCGATATACGTATATACATTGGAGTATGGCAAACTATCCGCTCTACTACTCATGATCCCGAAGTCCACCGCTGATCAATCATCATAATCTCAGAATTAAAAAAAGAAAAGTCTGTCTCTCACAGAGCAACCACAATCTCGGAATCCACCGCTGACTGGGTCTATAGTCCTGGAGTCCACCGTCAGACTATATAGAGGCAACCCACTTACGTTTGCCCAGGTTTACTACATCTTTACTTATGTGTCTAATTCCAGGAGGAATTCGTAGATCCTCCAGACGTAGAGCTCGTAGGGTTTATGTTCAAGACATGAATAAATTTCCAAACCTAGAATTAGTTTTACCTCCTACCGGACTTAATCAACATTTACCGAGATAGCTCCATGGCCATATCTCCAAAATATATCTCAACTCTTTTCAATTCAGTAGTGCCGGTACCCGAGGCCTCGCTAACTCTAAATCACAACTTTTTTATGTACAAGAATCCATGGGTACACATACCCTTTAATAAACACGTCTTAAACTTAGATATTTTCATTTTCAACTTATTCACAAAAGATCAATATCTTGTCTTAACACTTATCCACAAGTAATCATCTCTTAGTCTTGACATTATTCATGATCTAGTTATTCATTTATAATCTTTATAAGTAAATAATTTCTTTCAAGAACACAACTTCATCACAAAAATTTTATCAACAAATTCAAGCTCTTATAATGTCTCAATTCACTTCAAAGTATTTCTTTAACAAAAATAAAAGTATAATCTCCTCAAAAATCACTTCACAAATTAATACTTTGCTTTTCTTCACTACAAAGTTATATTCACAAAATTCCATTTCTTTTTATACTCCAAAATATACAAGAGAATTTTATAACTAAGATATTCCATTTCTTTTTATATTGATATTAAAGTTTATTTCCCAATCCTTCTCATTTCAAAAATTCAATTGTATATAAAAAAAACAAAAGGGATCAAAAAACTGGTCATGGGGTTTTGAACCCGTGACCTGCCGAACCACACAGCCAACACCCAAAACCAAACACACTAGCCAATAAGTTCATTGGACTCTGGCATCAAATTCATATGCTGAAATGCTCATATATCGACTCTCAGTTTCAGGATTTTATTTAAAAGAATTAAAATAAATGTGATTATCCAGTTTCGAACCCAAGATCTCTTACAAACAGTGCTCTGTGCTGCACTGGCTAACCAGTAAGTCCAAGTGTATTTTCTGTTTAGAAATCGTATTAATATACCTTTGTTTAAACTGTTCAGAAATTGGTTCTTTTTCATACAAACTCGTTTATCCAAAGATCCAGTCTTTTAGGATTTTGAAATAAACCTTCTCTTGACTAAGAATGAATTTTAAAAACAGTAAACAATAATTTCAAATTCATTAAAACCTTATTTCCATTTCTTGAAACAATTCATCTTCTCATTTTACACATAGGCTTGGATTAAAACTTGAATTTACAAAATAGTGTTCATGAAAACTAGTTTATGTTCCTACTTATACAAATTATAATTTTGTAACACACCAACATGTCTCTCAATCATGAGAATTTCACAAAAAAAAATTCTTTCATACAATAGTTTATATTTTCAATGGCAAATATACATATGTCAACACCTTTCATGGCACTAAATTTATTTTGTTTTCTTTCTTCTTTCTTAGTCATCAAAGGCATGATTTGAATATGGCATTCTTTACTTAACATGTACAAAAATTGCAAGCATGCTAACATGATTCATATTATAAAAATTTCTTCTTTTTAATTAGCATGGTATCTATCACAACAAGACTATTCTCATTAATAGCATATTACACTAGCATGAATTTTATCTACATATTTCACATCAACATTAACTTATACTACTCATTTATAGTTTTTAGCATGCATATTCTACAACTAGAAAGTAAAGAAATCACCCACCTCTATGAAGAATGAAATCAATGAGAAAGTTGGAAACAACTCCTAGCTCCTAGCAAGTTCTTCTCCTCCTAGCAAGAACTCCTCCAAGCAAGAACACTCTACTCTCTTTCTTTTTCTTTCTCTTATTTTGATTTTTTTTTGGTATAAAAAGAGAAGAAGAATGGGGTGCTATTTATAGGACAATGTTATGGTCTAATTTGCAAACTTCTCAACCTAATAACTCTTCATTTAAACTCTATACCTCTTCACTTTCCTAACTCATCCCTCAAAATCTCCAAATCTCCTAACTCCCAAACTCCCAACCTTTCCCTCTCCCCACTAAGCTACAACCCGGCCTCCCCTAGGTTCAAATCCGGCCACACTCATGTGTGCAAATGCACACATACACATACAAAAAAAATACACTTTTTTATAGTTCTAAATGTGTACTAAAGGTTGTAACTTGTCATGTATTAGTTCAAACTCAACTTAAATTAGGATTTTATTAATGGACTTGTCCCATGAGCTTTCATTTTAATTTACTAACTTAATTATTCTAGTGGGCTCTTCTTTTAATTAATCTAATGGGCAAGGATTTTTCTTTAGGTCCATGGATTAAAATAAAAAGGCTAAATAAGATTATGCATGCTTAAAATTAGTAAATGAGAGTAGGAATTAGAGATGGAAACATTAGCACGTGCATCATACGTGCAAAAATCGAAAAATGCATTTTTAATTAAAATAAAAATGTGGGGTGTTACAACACTCCGTCCTTAGAATAGTTCCGTCCCCGGAACTACACTTAGGAGTGAGAAAGATACAAAGAAAAGAAAAAATTTACAGAAATTTTAGTGGAAGAGTTCAGGATGATTTTTCATCAAATTTTTCTCTGATTCCCAAGTGGCCTCCTCAACAAATTGATTCCTCCAAATGACCTTGACCATAGGTATTGTCTTATTTCTCAAGACCTTTTCTCGACAATCCACGATCTCAATTGGACGCTCAGCATAGCTAAAATCCAGTTGCAAACCTTCAAGCACTTCTGGCAAATGATGGCTCAGATCTGGGATATAACCTTGTAACATGGACACATGAAAGACATTGTGCACTTGGGCCAATTCTTCCGGTAGTTCCAACCGATAAGCTGTCTTCCCAATTCTTTTCAATATCTTATAAGGTCTGATATATCTCGGGGCTAATTTTCCTCCCATTCCAAACCGAATCACCCATTTGGTCGGAGACACCTTCACAAAGACAAAGTCACCTTCATCAAACTCCAGGTCTCTCCTCCGATTGTCGGCGTAACTCTTTTACCTGCTTTGCGCGTCGACCAACCTCTTCCTGATCAGCTTGATCTTTTCTGAGGTCGGCTGCACAATTTCTGGTACATACAGCTGCCGCTCTCCAACTTCATACCAACAAACCGGTGTTCTGCACTTCCTACAATATAGAGCTTCATATGGCGCCATCCTAATGCTCGCTTGGAAACTGTTGTTGTAGGAAAATTCCACAAGAGCTAAATGCCTCTTCCAGCTACCACCGAAGTCCAACACATAGCATCTCAACATATCTTCTAGTACCCTGTTGACTCTCTCAGTCTGCCCATCAGTTTGAGGATGAAAGGTTGTACTGAAATCAGTCTTTGTCCCCAAAGCTGCTTGAAGACTCCTCGAAAAATGCGAAGTGAAGCACGCATCTCGATCGAATACTATTGACAGTGGAACTCCATGAAGCTTCACAATCTCGTCAACATACAACTCTGTCAGCTTCTCCATAGACCATGTAAGCTTCATCGCCAAAAAGTGAGCCAATTTGGTGAGTCGGTCCACTATCACCCATATTGTATCATTGCCCCTGGAACTCTTGAGCAAACCTGTGATGAAATCTATGCTGATACAGTCCCATTTCCACTCCGGAATGGGTAATGGCTGCAACAAACCTCCAGGCTTGTAATTCTCTGCTTTGACTTGCTGACAAAATGCACACTTGGCCACAAACTCTTCCACATCTCGCTTCATCCCTGGCCACCAGAAATATAGCTTTATGTCCTTGTACATCTTGGTACTGTCGGGATGCACAGATAATAAAGTAGCATGTGCTTCCTGAAGAATACTCTCATTCAGTTCCACTTGATCGGGCACACACAACCGCTCTCCAAACCATAATAATGCATCCTTTGCCTGAAACTCAACCAACCTGCCAATGCCAACTTGCTCTATCATCTCCTGGATCTCCGGATCTGTCTTCTGACTATCGATGATTTTGTCTCTCAAAGTAGGTTGAATCCTTAATTGAGCTAAGGAAGCTCCCAAACCTTGTAAAACCACTTCAATTCCTGCTCGATCAGGATCCTCTGCCAACTTTTCCTGAGTTGTGATCAGCTGAAACAAACTGCATTTCCTGCTGAGCGCATCAGCCACAACATTTGCCTTGTCTGGATGGTATTTGATCTCAGGTCGGATGTCCTTCAACACTTCTAACCATCTCCTCTGCCTCAGATTCAGGTCTCTCTGCTGATAGATATACTTCAGACTCTTGTGATCCGTGTACATGTTGACCTTCTCTCCGTACACGTAATGCCTCCACTGCTTCAAAGCAAAGATGATTGCTACCATCTCCAAATCATGGGTTGGGTAATTCTTTTCATGGGGTCTCAGCTGACTAGGCCCATAAGCTATTACCTTTCCCTCTTGCATCAGCACACATCCCAAACCGCGATGGGAAGCATCGCTATAGACATCATACTCGACTCCTGCTCGTGGCAAAGCCAAAATGGGAGCGGTAGTCAATCTTTCCTTTAACTCTTGGAAACTAGCTTCACACTGCTCCGACCATTTGAAACTCACATTCTTCTTTGTAAGCCCTGTGAGTGACACATCTATCTAAGCGTAGCCTTGAATGAACCTTCTGTAATATCCAGTCAGGCCCAGAAAGCTGCTAATCTCTTTCACTGTGGTCGGTTTTGGCCAATCTTTCACAGCTTCAATCTTCTGCGGGTCAGTAGCCACTCCCTCCTTAGAAAGGATGTGAACTAGGAAGGCGACTTCGGTTTTCCAGAAGTCACATTTGGAAAACTTTGCATACAGCTGATGCTCCTGTAGCTTCTTCAAAACCTCTGCTAGGTGCGCGGTATGCTCCTTCTCTGACTTGGAATAGACCAATATGTCGTCGATGAATACAACGACAAAAGAATCGATGAATGGCCGCAGAACTCTGTTCATCATGTCCATGAAATAGCCGGTGCATTTGTGACTCCAAATAGCATGACTGAAAACTCATAGTTACCATGCCTAGTTCGGAAATCCGACTTGTGCACATCTTCTTCTTTCACTCAGACTTGGTGATATCCTGACCATAAGTCTATCTTGGAGAATACAGCTGCTCCTTGTAGACGGTCGAACAAATCATCGATTCGAGGAATTGGATACTTGTTCTGTATTGTAACCTTGTTCAACTCTCTATAGTCGATACACATCCTCGTTGATCCATCCTTCTTCTTCACCAAAAGAACTGGGCTCCCCACGGTGATGCACTTGGCCTGATGAATCCTTTGCTCAACAATTTTTCGATCTGCTTCTTGATCTCATCTTGTTCAACCGGTGCCATTCTGTATGGTGCCTTGAAAATAGGTGCACTCATTGGCTGAACAGTGATGTTGAATTCTACATCTCGATGAGGGGGAAGCCCTGGTAGATCATCAAGGAATACAGCTGGAAAATCTTGGACAACTGGGATCTGCTTCACTTCTTCTGGAACTTCCTGCCCTGACAAGGCTGCTACCAACTGCTTACACTTCCTCTTACCTTGAAATGTAACTGCTAGTCCCCCTGGAGCCTTCACCACAACATCTTTGCTCTTGCATTCAATAGTGGCACTGTAAATTGATATCTAGTCTATGCCAATAATGATATCGACTCCCAAAACTACCAAATCAATGAGGTCGATGCCAAAGAGCAACCACTTTTTTTTACAAAGCTTAGGCCGTTGTCACCAACAACGGCCTAAGTTATAAATTTTTTTTTGGATATTTTGGTTTGCTCTCTGACTTACCCTAGCTAAAAGAAGTAACGAGTCAGAGAACAACAATTTTTTGTTACAAAGCTTAGGTCGTTGTCTCCAACAGTGGCCTAAGTTATATATAAATTTTTTATGCTTTTTACAATTTTCTCTCCACCCTTTACGAACAGTGTCTATGGAACTCTATACCAAAGACATTCATATGCTTGTATATTGTTTATATATTTTATTAATTTTCATTTTTATTCACCTAACTAACCAATATAAAATCATAAAGGTTAAATGTTCACAAAAATACCATAAAATAAAAGATGATCTTTTCATCTATAAAAATCAATTTTTAAAATATATTCTCACCCCCTATTATGTAAATTCTTCGGCAACACGTACACCTATCTGGTTCAACACCTAACCCCTAACCATACCCCTCAAACCGATAATATTTCAGTTAGGGTTAGGGTAAGGTTAAGTTTATTGTTAGCAGGGGTTAGGATAGGGTAAGGGTAAGGTTAAGGTTAGTTTTAATAGGGGTTAGGATAGGGTTAGGGTAAGGTTAAGGTAGGGTTATGAGTAGGGTTATGGTAGGGTTGTGGGTAAATGTAGGGTTATGAATAGGGTTATGGTTGGGTTACTGGTGAGTGTAAGATTTCAACCCAAGTAGTAATGGAGTTTTATCAACTCATGGATTTCATAACTTGCCTACTATTACATTTCACTCTAACGCTGTGGGCACCACATGTAGATCCCCACATGTAGAACCCAATAAGGAAAAAGATTCAGTGCGCTTTAGAGCGGAGAGTCATCAGATCCAACTGCTGAAAAAGGACAGGTCCATTACTTGCCTACTATTATAATTCACTCTACAAAGTGGGCACCACATGTAGAATCCAATAAGGGAAAAGATACAGTGCGCTTTAGAGCAGAGAGTCAACAAATCCAACTACTGAAAAGGACAAGTCCATAACTTGCCTACTATTACATTTCACTCTACAAAGTGGGCACCACAAGTAGATCCCCATATGTAGAACCCAACAATGAAAAAGATATAGTGCGCTTTAGAGCGAAAAGTCATCAGATCAAACTACTGAAACGGACAAGTCCATAACTTGCCTACTATTACATTTCACTCTACAAAGTGGGCACCACATGTAAATCCCCACATGTAGAACTCAATAATGGAAAAGATTTAGTGTGCTTTAGAGCGGAGAGTCATCAAATCCAAATTGGGGAAAAGGATAAGGGTCTGTTTGATTTGTTGTTTTTTTTCCTTTTGTTGTTTTCCAAAACCCCAAAATCCGTTTGGTTTGGTTGTTTTGTGAAAACAGTTTTCACAAAACTCCACTTCAACTATTTTCTGTTTTTTCACATCCTCTCTCTAAATATATTTACATTATTATTATTATTATTATTATTATTATTATTATTATTATTATTATTATTATTATTATTATTATTATTATTATTATTATATATATATATATATATTTATATTATATTATTCTTATTATTATTATTATTATATTATTATTATTATTATTTTAATATATATATACACACACACACACACACACACACACACACACACACACACATACTATTATTATAATATATATTATTATTTCATATGACTATTTTATATATACTATTATAATATTCTATTATTATTATAATATATATTATTATTATTATTATTATATTAATATTATATATTATTATATATTTTATTATATATTTTATTATTATTATAATAAATTATTTAATATATTATTATAATATATTATTATAATTATTATATGTTATTATATATATGTATATAATTAAATATGTTTATTATAATAAATTATTTTATAATATTATATAATATACAATTATTATAATATATTATTATTTTATATATACTATTTTATATATACTATTGTTATTATTATATTATTATATATATTATTATTATATATATTATTATTTTATTTATACTATTTTATATATACTATTACTAAATTATATTTTTATTATATATATATATTATTATTTTATATATACTATTTTATATATACTATTATTATATTATATTATTATTATATATATTATTATATATATTATTATTATTATATATTACTATTATATATTATTATATATATTATTAGATAATATACTATTATTATAATATATTGTTATATATATATTTATAATATATTATTGTTACGTATTATTATTATTATTATTATTATTATTATTATTATTATTATTATTATTATTTGTTACCGCTGAATCTGGTGTGGGGACAAACAGATAGTATTTGTGAATTCTTAAAAAACTTTGAATAGCAAACCTGTTACCTGTTCCGCCGGAGTTTGACCGTTGACTCCCGCCGTTTACCTGTAAAAAGTGCGAGACACCGGGGTTGATCCCGGTGACACACCCTCCGACGCTCAAGTCAGTAATCAAGGAGATTATGAAAGAGCGTAAATTGGCAAAAGATTGATTACCTCTTAATGGAGATGGATGGAGGGTATTTATAAGCCCCTTGGGGATCAGATTAGGAATGTAATCCCCGTGATCTGATAAGGAATATAATCCCCGTAATCAGATTAGGCATGTAATCCCTAATTCCCAGTGAAAGGATAGATGTGGATCAGGGCCGTTGATTAGTATTAATCAGAGATCCTAATCCTATCCTGCTGGATCGGATTTTCTGCGGGTTGAAACCCACACCCAATTGGGGTGGATCCGTTTGTGGGTTATTGGATCTTTGGGGAAGAGATCCAGTACCCGCTTCAGACCTATTGGTAGATGAAATTATCATTTTACCCCTTAGCTTTAAGATTTGTTCCTGCTTTGGACGGTTCTGATTTAACCCCATTTTTAGCCATATCATGAGCCCCCACTCCCGAAGACTGAGCTTGATCAGCCTTTGTGGAGTAGTTTTACTGTTTTAATAGCTAACAGAGTTGTATCGGAGTCTAAATGGAAGGTTTCGAATCTTTGCAGGGGGCAGTATGGTAATTTTTTAAGTTGGTTGCGCTTTAAGTTGTTCTTGAGTTCTTCCGGTCATTCGGTGATTTTTTATCTATTTACTTAATTTTGCAAAGTGTCGATTCATCGTTCGGGGGTCTTAATAAATGGTCCTGGGCAATAATTATTTACTCGGGGGTTCAAAAATATTTCTCCGACTTTTTAATTATTTTCTAGGATTTTTTATTAATTTTCCCGAATTTTTAATCATTTTTCGAAATTTTTAAGTAAATAAAATGATTTTTAATAAATAAAATACCGAATTAAGGCGTGGAGCAATCTGGACCGTTGATCTCATGCGAGCGCGAATTTCTGAAAGATCGGATGGCCAGAATCGCTCAGCAGAAATTTCTCTGCTTTTGTGGGTCGGATGGGCACTTGCTCGGAATCCGAGCGAAGTGGCTCGGATCGCTAGTCGCTCGGCTCGGAATTCCGAGCGACGTGGAGCGATCTGAGCCGTTGGATCTCGGCGCGAATCTCGTGGCAGGCACGGCTCCCAAGAAAACACTATCTTGTCGTTTAGTGGACGTGGCGCAATCTGGGCCGTCCATCATATCAGGCACGAATTTCGTAATGATCCAACGGTTGGAGGCACTCGGCATCATTTTTCTTCACTTTCGAGGGTCGGATTGGCACTTGCTCGGAATCCGAGCGAAATAGCTCAGTTTTTCTCTTGCGCGAGTGGCTCGGATTGCTTGTCGCTCGGTTCGGATTTCCGAGTGACGTGAAGTGATCTGAGCCGTCGGATCTTGGCGCGAATCTTGAAGCGGCACAGTTCCCAAGAAAACACTATCTTGTCATTTAGTGGCACTAGCAAGATCTGGGCCGTCTGATCGAAATCATATGCGAATTTTGAGGGGAAATTCGTTTTTCTCCAATTCGTAGCTCGGATTGGCTCTTGCTCGGAATCCGAGCGATGTAGTTCAGTGGCCGATCGTATAGCTCGGTGGTTGAACTATTAGCTCGGTATTCCGAGCTATCCTCTTTGTTGCAGAGATCGGATCGCCTGTCGCTCGGATTTTTGTTTCGAGGGACGTGGGGCGATCCTAGCCGTTGGATGGTGGCACAAATCTCGATGCTGGCTCAGTTCCCAAGAAAACACTATCTTGTCGTGTAGTGGTGCTGGCAAGATCTGAGCCGTCTGATCGAAATCTTACGCGAATTTTAAGGGAAAAGTTGTTTTTTCCATTTCGTAGCTCGGATTGGCACTTTCTCGG
Organism: Hemerocallis citrina; assembly: GCA_017893485.1. Classification (NCBI taxonomy): domain Eukaryota; kingdom Viridiplantae; phylum Streptophyta; class Magnoliopsida; order Asparagales; family Asphodelaceae; genus Hemerocallis; species Hemerocallis citrina. Next base: position 337,867,021 of record CM030359.1, on the reverse strand, counting down.
AATCCGAGCGAAATAGCTCCGATCGCCTGTCGCTCGGGTGTTGGATCCGAGGGACGTGGGGCGATCTTAGCCGTTGGATGATGGCACAGATCTCGATGCTGGCTCAGTTCCCAAGAAAACACGATCTTGTCGTGTAGCGGTGCTGGCAAGATCTGAGCCGTCTGATCGAAATCTTACGCGAATTTTGAGGGAAAAGTTGTTTTTCTCCATTTCATAGCTCGGATTGGCACTTGCCGGAATCCGAGCGAAATAGCTCGGATCGCCTGTCGCTCGGGTGTTGGATCCGAGGAACGTGGGGCGATCTTAACCGTTGGATGATGGCACAGATCTCGATGCTGGCTCAGTTCCCAAGAAAACACTATCTTGTCGTTTACTGGTGCTGGCATGATCTGAGCCGTCTGATCGAAATCTTATGCAAATTTTGAGGGGAAAGACATTTTTCTCCAATTCATGGCTCGGATTGGCACTTGCTCGGAATCCGAGCGATCCTCTCTGTTGCTGAGGTCAGATCGTTTGTCGCTCGGATTTTGGTTCCGAAGTGCCGAGCTGCTTTACTTGTGTCGAAAGGTCGCTTCCTTTGTCAACAGTCGTGGCTCTTCATTACTTAGCCATTTGGGCTTTTGTAACGCTTCAAAGGAGGCCCAAGAGTTGCGCCCTTATGTTACAAAGCCCAAGAGGCATCATTTTTACTATAAGTTTTCACCCCCTCAACTCTTTACCTCATTTCTCACTTTCACTTTCTCACTCTTAGTTTTTACTCTTTAGCGAAGTTTTTAGCTCTCGAGTGGCGCTGCTAGTTGTCCCGGCGAGGCGTTTCAAACTCCGGCGATCTTTTTCGGCCGTACTAGTCATTTCAAGGTCAGTCCTTCTCCTCATCTTTGTAAAATGGTTAAGATTTCTTCCATGGATGATACCCCCTCCTCGGACCGAGGCGTCAGCCGAGCGGCCAATCCGAGCAAGGGTAAAGGGAAGGAGGTAGTGGAGCCGACCGAAGAGACTACGGTCAGGCCGAGTACAGATGTGGAGGTTGCCAAGCCTCTCCAGGAGGTGTTGGTCCGAGCCAGCAAGGTCAAGGGGGTGGAAATGATAATTGAGCATCCGAAGGCTGCAGGGGAGTTGGGTCGGCAGCCGAGCATTCTGTCGAGCATTGGCGGTGTGCGGAGCTACTCCGGAGAACTGTTGGAGAAGGTGACGCAGGGCACCGCTAAGTCGATTGAGGAGAACGAGCCGAGGGAAACGTTCGAGGTGGATCAGATCTCTTCGGTGCTGACCGAGGCGGATTTGCATCGGATCCGGAGCGGGTTCCAAATCCCCACGGAGTACGGGTTCCTTCTCCCTGGCCCTGGCTTCCGAGCGTGCACCTTGTCCTCGGCCGATATATGCGTATTTCCCACCGATTCCCTGAATGCCGGACTTCGGCTGTCGCTGCACCCTTTCGTGGTCGAGGTGCTGCAGTGGTACGGCTTGTGTCCGACTCAGCTAATGCCGAACACCTGGTGACACATCATGGCATTCGTTCTTCAATTCCAGGAGGTCGACGCTCAGCCCAACATGTTCATCCTTCGGAGTCTCTACCGACCTTGCCAGCCAAGTAAAAATGAGTAGAGGTACTATCTCTCGCCGAGGAAGGGAGTGAAGCTGATCGAGAACCCTAACTCGATCAAGCATTGGAAGGAGAAATAATTCCTCATCCGAGCTCCCGAGCCATGGGTGATCCCGACGGTGTGGTCGAGGGACGGTCCACCGAAGCGGGCGAAGAAAGAGCCTGTTCTCAGCAATGAGGATGGGGAAATCGTGGAGAAGTTGCTCGGGCTTCCGACCCTCAGTTGGAAAGACATCACCGAGGAGGCGTTGTTCCGAGGGGGTCTCAGTCCAATTGACCCTAGTATGCTTCTCCAAATCTTCTTTTGTCTTTGAGGTTTTGGAAAAATTTTCTAACTTTTTTCACTCGGTTTGTGCAGAATCCTCTGGCATGGACTACAAAGGTCTGATGGCTAAGGCCCGAGCAGCTAGGGAGCAGGAGACGAGGAAGAGAAAGAGGACCATGTACGGACCTCAAGGCGGCCGAGCGCCCAAGTTACCCTCGGTCTCTCCGACCCCTGAGCGTCAGGTTGTTGAGGCTCCCCCGGTCGAGACCAACACAGCCTCGTTGTGCCGACCGTCCCACCTACCTCGGATGCGCCGACCCCAACGGCACGAACGAATGCTCCGGGGTCTTCTGGCGGAGCGTTCAACATCAGCGTGGTGCTGGCTCTCGACGTCCTGCCACTTACAGCCGAGGCAGAGTGGATCCTGACCGAGGAGCACAAGCACATCTTCATCCCCGACTGGCGGGTGATGAAGGTTGACGGGTTCTTGGGAGACAGTAACATTTGCATGCAGGCGGTGAAGCACCTGCTGACCCCCAAAGACCGAGCAGCGCTTAAGGCCAGTGAAGTTGGTGATGCCGCGATGCAGATCGCTTGAAACACTATGTCGGTAAGTAATAGATTACTTTGAGAATTTTTCTAAGTTTTTGAGCTCGTTCTTAACTGTTTCTTGTGTTGCTTGTAGACCCTCTGCCACTTCAACTATTTGCTCGAGGAATTCGCGAGCAAGGAGAAGGAGATGACCGTTCTGAACGACTGGGAACGGTCGGAGCGGTCTAAAGCGGTGAAGGAGCTGGAGGCCGAACAGTTGCGTTCTACTTCGCTCGAGGCCGAGGTCGCCGACTTAAAGGCTCAGCTCGCCGAGGCGCTGAGGAGCTCGGCCGCCAAGGCTTCCAAGGTCAAGACCCTTGAAAAGGAGAGGGCTCGGCTCGAAGGAGAGCTGTCTCAGGCTCAGAAGGCGACGGAGGAGGCCCTGAGCGAGCAAGCGTCGAAGGTGGCAGCCACAGAGAAGGCTGTTCGGGATGAGGTCGAGGCTCACATGCTGACGAACATGGAGGAGGCGTACGGCCGAGCACTGAAGCATATCGTCGCTCGGAACCCCGAGTTCGACGTCTCGCCCTATTTCTTCTACGACTCCGTGGAGGGTAAGAAAGAGCTGCCTTTGGCCGCGTTCGCTCCGAGGCCGAAGGACGAAGACTCCGAAGGCGAGGGTATTACCGAGGGTGCGATGGTCGCCGTGCCGACCAATGATGAGGTCGACCCCTGACTCTGTTGCTTCCTCACTGTTTTCTTTTTTCTTTTGTAATGCCTAACTGCGGACTGGCCACCGCTTTTTGTAAACTTTTGACTTTCAATGAAAACGGTGGTGTTTTGGCTGAATATTACGAAATTTTCGCAAAGTGTTCAACTCTTTTTGCTCGGATTGAGTCTTTAAGTATTGAAGACTTCTTTTGATATCCTTCAACTTTTCAGGTTGAGTTGGACCCGATCACTGAGATCTCCCATCTTCGTACTGAGCTGGAGAAAACAAAGGGGGCTCTTTCTCGCTGGCGTGATAAAGCGTTTTATGACTTCTTGAAGTTGGAGGACATTAAAGCAACCGCAAGAGGGTATTTTCGCGAGTTGAGGCAACTACAGAAGCAAACTGGAGAAACTCGTCTCGAAGGTGAGATAGAGTTGCTCCGTAAGGAGCTCTTCGATGTCGACCAAAGGAATAGTGAGCTGCTGGCAGAGATCCGTCATTTGGAGGTAACGGTGAAAGAACATTCGGCGGAGGAAGAGGAGTTAGCTTCGAAGGTGGGGAAGTTGATGTCCGAGCGCGATGAGTTGTCGGCAAGAATTGAAAAACTGAGGAGGATCACGATCAACAGGGGTATCGAAGTGACTCATTTCCATCGTATTGTGGCCGATAGCACTAACGTCGCAGGCTCGTCTAAACTTCCCCATTTTAAAGTATCGGCGGAAGACGATATTCTGAGAGATAGGATAGTCGAGCTAGAGGAGGAGATCGCAACGCTGAAACCTCAGCCCGTAAGGGCCAATGTTCGCAGTACGTCGTGTACTCGCGAAGAGAGTGAAAGAGGTATCTCGTTTTACGAACTTGCGACTCGTTCGCCTGCCGTTAGGCGGAGCCCAGCTGATGCTCAGAGTGGTGTAGCTATTTCGTCTAGTGGCGCCTCGGTTAGGGCCACAGCTAGAGTTAGCGGCGAGGGGGGTTCTCGCTTCGCTGGTTTAGAGTCAAGCTCAGAGGTAAGGCGACGCCACCCTCGTGTGTCTCTGAACTGAAGCGTTCCCCTTCCAAAGAAGCGCTAAATAAGTTGTATTATGCTCTTCAAATTATTGTAAAAAATCTGTTGTAGTGTCGGCCTTGTCCGGGTCCTTAATAAAAAAGTTTGTTTTGCTTCTGATGTTCGAATGTTGTGTTAGCTGGTATTAGTTTAAGTATAACTCCTCCAACTTTTGACAACTACTCAAAATCAGAAGCGAATCTTCTTTCTTACGGGTGACCCAATCCTAGCTCGCTTAATAGAGCTTGAGAAGTGGAGTCGAGCCAAGTGATGGACTTCGGACTCGTTGTTAGAGCTTGTTCGACGGTTGTGGGAGCAATTCCGAATGGCAGACCACTCCTAGCTCGCTTAAGAGCGAGCTTGCGGAGTAGAGTCGAACTAAGTGTTGGACTCCGTACTCGTCGTTAGAGTTTGTTCAACGGTTGTGGGAGCGATTCCGAATGGCGAACCACTCCTAGATCGCTTAAGAGCGAGCTTGCGGAGCAAAATCGAACCAAGTGTTGGACTCCGAACTCGTCGTTAGAGTTTGTTCAACGGTTGTGGGAGCAATTCCGAATGGCGAACCACTCCTGGCTCGCTTAAGAGCGAGCTTGCGGAGCAGAATCGAACCAAGTGTTGGACTCCGAACTCGTCGTTAGAGTTTGTTCAATGGTTATGGGAGCAATTCCGAATGGCGAACTACTCCTAGCTCGCTTAAGAGCGAGCTTGCGGAGCAGAATCGAACCAAGTGTTGGACTCCGAACTCGTCGTTAAAGTTTATTCAACGGTTGTGGGAGCAATTCCGAATGGCGAACCACTCCTATCTCGCTTAAGAGCGAGCTTGGGGAGCAGAATCGAACTAAGTGTTGGACTCCGAACTCGTCGTTAGGGTGAAGAGTAAAAGCAGAGAGATACAAACAATTTTACAAGTAGAATATGAAAAAACTTTCTTTATTGATAACTGATAGTTGGCTGCTTCTAAGTTGCGAGCCTTTATTACATGAGAGAAATAAAGGAAAAAATACAAGTAAAAGGAGAGAACGGTTCGACATCCCAGAATACTTAGAGAGGCGTTGATGCTCTCTCTTGGTATTTCAGAAGATGGTCGGCATTCCAAGTCCTGGGGATCTCTCTACCTTCGAGGTGTTCCAGTCGATATGTCCCGGGCCGAACTACTTTGGCGATCTTGTAGGGTCCCTCCCAATTTGGAGCTAGTTTACTCTTTTGACCAGGAAAAGAGATGGCTAACTTTCTGAGGACCAAGTCCCCTTCTTTGAGGTCGGTAGGACGGACTCTCTTATTGTATGCCAACTCAATCCTTCTCCGATAGCTTTGTTGACGAATAGCAGCTCTTTCACGGATCTTATCAATCAAGTCTAGATTTGCTCGGAGCTCTCTGGCATTTTGTTCTTCTTCATAAGCCATTAGACGATGAGAGGGTATACCAACTTCTAGGGGGATCATAGCTTCGGACCCATAGGTGAGATTGAATGGGGACTCTCCTGTGGGGGTCCGTTTTGTGGTGCGGTAGTTCCACAGCACGTTGGGGAGCTGATCGACCCGTAAGCCTTTTGAGCATTTATCCAACCTCTTCTTAATACCGGAGAGGATCTGTCGGTTAGCATTCTCCACTTGGCCATTCGACTGTGGATGGGAGATGGAGGAGAAACGTTGTTGGATGGCGAGGTCTTCACATAGAGCTCGGAAGGCAGTCCCAGTAAACTGGGTTTCGTTGTCTGTTATGAGGACTCGAAGGACACCGAATTGGCAGATTACGTTCTTCCAGAAGAACTTAAGTACTTTGTTCTCGATGATTGTGACCAAGGGCTCGGCCTCTATACACTTTGAGAAGTAGTCGATTGCCACGACTAAGAATTTGAACTGGCCGGGAGTAGGTGGGAATGGCCCTAGTAAATCCATCCCCCACATAGCGAAAGGGATAGGACTTGATAGAGAGGTAAGTGGAGCTTGTGGTAGGCGACGGATGTTGGAGTACTTCTGACAAGAGCTGCATTGCCGGATGTGCAGTTCGGCATCTTGTAGGAGAGTGGGCCAGAAATATCCATAATTCAACACTTTGCGAGCTAGGGATATGGACCCTGAATGTGCCCCGCCGATGCCTTCATGGAGCTCTTGGAGGGCGTAATCGGCTTGTTCCGGGGAGAGGCATCTCAAATAAGGCCTGCCGTCCACTTGTGTGAAGGAGCGCTTGTATAGGATGCCTTCGATAAGCGTGTACTGCTCTGCTCGGGTTCTTACTCGATGAGCTTCCTTAGGGTCTTCGGGGAAGATCCCGTTCCTTAGGAATTCAACCAATGGTTTCATCCAATTATCTTGAAGCAGGACAGGCAGCGACTCCATCGAGTCGGAAGTTTCATCTTCTATACTTGGCTTCAGGAGCACCTCAATCAAGACGGTCTGCTCGAGACCTTGGAGGGAGAAGGAGGCTAGCTTGGAGAGGGCATCGGCCTGGGAATTCTCTTCTCGGGGGATTCGCTGGATGAGAGCTTCTTCAAATAGGGCCATGAGATTCCTGACCTTGGCTAGGTACTTAACCATTCGGTCATCTCGTGCCTCGTATTCACCAAGGACCTGATTTACAACTAGCTGCGAGTCGCTAAAGATCCGGAGGCATCGTGCCCCTGCATTGCGAGCCATTCCGAGGCCGGCTATGAGTGCCTCATACTCTACTTCATTGTTCGAGGCCTTGAAGTTGATACAGAGGGAGTATTGGAGGATGAAATCATCTGGGCCAGCCAGAATGACCCCGGCTCTACATCCCTCGTTACAAGAGGATCCATCTACATAAACTGACCAGACAGGCGGTCCCTTCATTGCTTGGCTGACTTCTGGGATGGTGCTTTCAACTATGAATTCTGCTAAGGCCTGAGCCTTGATCGCAGTCCGAGGCTGATATGTTATATCATGCTAGCTTAGCTCGATAGACCACTTCATAAGGCGACCGGAGGTCTCTGGCTTGTGGAGAACTTGCTTCAACGGTTGGTCGGTAAGAACGACCACCGAATGGGACTGAAAATATGGGCGGAGCTTCCTCGCGGCCATGACTAGGGCATATGCCATCTTCTCTATCCTCGGGTAGCGGAGCTCAGCATCCCGAAGTACCTTACTCACGTAATAGATGGGCTTTTGGGTCTTATCTTCTTCACTCATGAGAACGGCGCTGAGGGTCTGCTCGGAGGTTGCTAGGTAGAGGTAGAGGGGTTCACCAGGAATTGGTTTGCTGAGGAGAGGAGGATTGACTAGGTAAGCCTTGAGCTGGTCGAACGAATCTTGTTGCTGCTGACCCCACTCGAAGCCTTTAGCCCCCCTGAGAGCCTTGAAGAAGGGAAGGCACTTCTCCCCTGATTTGGAAAAGAAATGCCCTATGGCTGCCAGGCGACCCGTTAGCCTTCGAACCTCCTTAACATTCTTCGGAGGAGCCATGTCTAATATGGCCTTGATCTTCTCGGGGTTGGCCTCGATTCCTCTCTGGCTGACCATGAAGCCTAGGAATTTCCCTGACGAGACTCCGAAAGCACATTTGTTCGGATTGAGCCTCATACTGTGTTTTCTGAGTACGTCGAATGCCTCTTGCAGATTGTCCACATGATCGGCCCCGTGGATGCTCTTCACAAGCATATCGTCAACATATACCTCCATATTCCGGCCGATTTGTGCTTGAAAAACCTTGTTGACGAGGCGTTGATCGGTGGCACCTGTATTCTTTAAACCGAAGGGCATTACTCTGTAGCAGTAGAGGCCCTGATCGGTTATGAAGGAGGTCTTCGGGACATCCGGGGGAAACATTCGAATCTGATTGTAGCCTGAGAAGGCGTCCATGAAGCTGAGGAGTTCATGGCCCGAAGTGGCGTCAATTAAAGTATCGATGCTTGGAAGAGGAAAAGGGTCTTTGGGGCATGCCTTGTTGAGATCGGTAAAGTCGATACAAATCCTCCAGGTCCCATTGGACTTCTTCACCATCACCACATTCGACAGCCATTCGGGATAGTTTACCTCTTGTATGAACCGGGCCTTCAAGAGCTTGTCCACCTCCTCTTTTATAGCTAGCTAGCGCTCAGGGGCGAACTTGCGCCTCTTCTGTTGGACCAGTTTGGACCCCGAAGCAACACTGAGGTGGTGGACCAAGAGCTCTTCGGAAATTCCGGGCATGTCTGCAACTGACCAAGCAAAGAGGTCTCGGTTCCTTCGGATGCACTGGACTATGTCGGAGCATAGGGCGGATGGGAGGGTCTTGCTAACAAAGAACTTTCGGCTTGGATCCTGCTCAGAGAAGAGCACTTCCTCCAACTCATCCACTGGCTCGGACGTTGGTCGGGCAACATCTTGGGGGATTTCCAGAGTTTCGAGGGAGAGGACTGGACTGAGGGTAGAGGTCATGTAGCATTTGCGGGCCATTTCCTGATTGCCTTTTACTTCCCCTACTCCTGCCCGGGTGGGGAATTTCATCTTCAGGTGATAGGCGGAAGGGACAGCTTCAAGAGCTGCTAAGCCGGGGCGGCCCAAAATAACATTGTAAGCTGCAGGGACATCCACAACCATAAAGTCCATCGACTCCGTTCGGGTAGTAGGAGTTTTGCCAGCGGTTACGTCGAGGGTAATCACCCCTTCAATAGTCACTGGCACTCCCGTGAACCCATGGAGTGTGTAGCCGGCGGGCTTAAGTCTATCTCTGGATAGTTTGAGGCCTTTGAAAGCGGCGAGGAAGAGGATGTTAACGGAGCTGCCATTGTCCACCAGGATCTTCTCCACTTTAAAGTTCGCCATGTGGAGGTTGATGACGAGTGCGTCACAATGGGGGGGTTCGGACGCCCTCAAGGTCTTCATCTGAGAATGTGATGGGCACTCCGAGGCCTTTAGGAGGAGGAGTAGCGCGAACCGAATTGACTTCCCTTATAAACGCCTTTTGAGAGGAGTTGGAGGAGCCCCCCATTGGGCACCCATGAATGAGGTGTAGGACATGCTCCTCTTCGAAGTCGGGCGTTTCATCGCGTTCAGGACGCTTGTTAGCCCCCCGAGGCGGGGGAGGAAGATCGGCTCGGTCCTTTCTCACGAACCTAGTCAGCTGCCCCCTTTGGATGAGGGCTTCTATCTCGTTCTTCAGGGCCCGACAATCATTGGTGTTGTGGCCATGGTCCCGGTGATAACGACACCACTTCTCTTTATCCCTCTTCTTGCCAAGGGTGTTCATTTTAGGTGTAGGTGGTATCACCCCCTCCTTCTCAACTTCCATGAAAATTGTGGAGATGTTGGCGTTAAGGGGAGTAAACTTTTCAAATCTGGGAGGAGGTCGGTGCTGGCCGCCATTATCCTTCTGGAGCTTCTTGGCCCCTTCCTCTTCTGTTCCCTTTCTCTTAGACCCGGAGGAAGACCCCTCCAAGTTGGGGCGGTGCTCAGCTTCTTCGGCCCGAATATACTTTTCGCTCCGGAGGAGGAGGTCAGAGAAGTTCTGAGGGGGCTTCTTGCCGAGGGAGGAGCGGAGGCTGGAGTTGAGGACATTGGATTGAAATGCTGCTGCAGCGACCAACTGGTCGAGGGATGCTATGGACCTGGCTTCTGCTGTGAACCTTTTCACATAGTCTCTGAGCTTCTCACCCTTCTTCTGGTTGAGGTAGAGTAGCGAAATGCTGGTCTTCTCAGTTCGACGGCTACTCATGAAGTGGGTGACGAAGAGGGTCTCAAATTGCTCGAAGGAGAATATTGAGGATGGGGCAAGGCGAGAGTACCATTGTCGAGCCGGACCCTTGAGAGTTGCGGGGAAGGTCTTGCATAGCAGAGCATCGGAAGCTTGATGGATGAGCATGAGGGTCTTGAAGCTTTCGATGTGGTCGACGGGGTCAGTCTCCCCAGAATAAGTCTCGAATTGAGGAGGTTTAAAGCCAATTGGTACGGGTGCCTCCATTATGGTTCGGAAAAAAGGAGGTCAACTAGGGCGAAGGGTCCTTCCTCTAAGCTCTTCTTCTCGATCTAACTGACCCAAGCGCCTCTCCATTTCGTGGAGACGGCGGTAGACAGCGTCATCCTTTCGACGGTAATCAACCGAGCCTCTAGACTCGTCTTCGTACGAGGGAGAGCGGGGGCTACGACGACGGTAGCTCCTGGAGCGGCGAGGACTAGGAATGTGCCGGGGGTTGCTAGGAGCTGGGGGAGGAGTTAAGGACCGTCGGCGAGGACTTCGGACCGGAGGAGGAGTGGGAATCCTTGGAGCATTGGTGTTGTTGGGACGGAGATTGAGAGCTTGTAGGATGGTTGCTTGGAACTGCTGGAACTCAGCACGAGTGATGGGTGTCTCATCGTTCCTTGGATGTTGCCGACCGGCAGGGGAATGGGGTCTTCTCCTGTGATGCTCGGGGGACTCTCTCCGCCCTCTTCGGGCAGGAGACCTTCTGTAGTCTCGGCGGTGAGGAGATCGCTCATCCGGACTTTGTTGGCGGGAGGCTCCCTCTATCCCCGCTTTTCGTCCAGACGGCGGCGAAGATCCTCATCCTTCTGCCGATTGAGGATGGTATTGCGAAGGTCGGAAGCTCGAGGGTTGTGGGAGGCCATAGAATCCGTAGAGGCATTGTGGATTGAGACGTGGTCCTGATGGAAAGGTTGTTTCTGCGGATTGGGCCGCGAGACCCCTGCACCGGCATTTTGAGGACCTGGGGGACCCTTAGGAGGTTGTTGATTCTGAGGAGGAGGCTGGTCCTGTTGGAGAGGGTCCTCGGCTTGTGGCAGAATTTGCCCCTGCTGCTGAGCGGGTTGGATGGGGACTTCCTGCTGCTGATCAGGGGGGTTGGGTCCACGGTTGGACCCTCTGGATCTTACTTTCCTAGGAGGCATGGCTAGAGAAGATCTGACCAACGGGAAGAGGGAAGTCTGCTATTCGTTTGGTTCCCACAGACGGCGCCAATCTGTTACCACTGAATCTGGTGTGGGGGCAAACAGATAGTATTTGTGGATACTTGGAAAACTTTGAATAGCAAACCTGTTACCTGTTCCGCCGGAGTTTGACCGTTGACTCCCGCCGTTTACCTGCAAAAAGTGCGAGACACCGGGGTTGATCCCCGGCGACGCACCCTCCGATGCTCAATTCAGTAATCAAGGAGATTATGAAAGAGCATAAATTGGCAAAAGATTGATTACCTCTTAATGGAGATGGATGAGGGGTATTTATAGGCGCCTTGGGGATCAGATTAGGAATGTAATCCCCGTGATCTGATAAGGAATATAATCCCCGTAATCAGATTAGGAATGTAATCCCTAATTCCCAGTGAAAGGATAGATGTGGATCAGGGTCGTCGATTAGTATTAATCAGAGATCCTAATCCTATCCTGCTGGATCGGGTTTTCTGCGGGTTGAAACCCGCACCCAATTGGGGTGGATCCGTTCGTGGGTTATTGGATCTTTGGGAAAGAGATTCAGTACCCGTTTCAGACCTATTAGTAGATGAAATTACCATTTTACCCTTAAGCTTTAAGATTCGTTCCTGCTTTGGACGGTTCTGATTTAACCCCATTTTTAGCCATATTATTATTATTATTATTATTATTATTATTATTATTATTATTATTATTATTATTATTATTATTATTATTATTATGTATTACTATTATATATTATTATATATATTATTATATAATTTATTTATTTTTGTAATAAATTGTTTAATATATAATTATAATAGAATATTATTACATATATATTATTATAATTATTATATGTTATTATATATATGTATATAATTAAATATGTTTATTATAATAAATTATTTCATATTATTATATAATATAAAATTATTATAATATATTATTATTTTATGTATACTATTTTATATGTACTATTATTATATTATATTATTATTATATATATTATTATTTTATATATACTATTTTTTATATACTATTTTATATATACTATTATTATATTATATTATTATTATATATATATTAGATTATATTATTGTTATATATATATTATATTATATTATTATTTTATATATACTACTTTATATATAATATTATTTCATATATACTATTTTACATATACTACTATAATATATATTATTATTATTACTTATTACTATTATATATTATTATATATATTATTATATAATTTATTATTATTATAATAAATTTTTTAATATATAATTTGAATATATTATTAATACATATATATTATTATAATTATTATATATTATTATATATATGTATATTATTAAATATGTTTATTATAATAAAATATTTTATATTATTATATGTCAGTATATATGTATATGTATAAAAATGTATGTATCAGAGTATATATACTGTATACAGTATATACATACAATCAAACCTATACATACATAATACTCACATTTTCAAAAAACTGTTTTCATAAAAAAATATTACCAAACAGCTTTTACATTCTCATTTTTAGAAAACTGTTTTCAGAAACTCTTTTCAGAAAACTGTTTTCAGAAAACTGTTTTCAAAACAACAAACCAAACGCAACCAAGTATTTTTGGTTTTATCCAAAAAAGGACACTTTTTTTTAACAGTGTAGGGTTATGAGTAGAGTTATGGTAAGGTTACTGTAAATATTAACCTAATTAATGATAACCCAAAACAACCTCTTACTACAAGTTTAATTCTTACAGAATTTAGAATGTTTGCATTTCATTAGTAAACAGATGATCTATATACATTAAAGAGTATATTGAAGGAGCAAAATTATTGTGAACCTACCATAACCCTATTTATAACCATACACTCACCCGTAACCCTACCATAACCCTACTTATGAGTAGAGTTAGGGTAGGATTAGGGTTAATAGGCCGTTTTTGGAATATTCAGATGGGTTTGAAATTGGACGGGTTTTAAATTTGGAGATGAGTATTCGTGCCAATGGGAAAATACATGAGGTTATTCAGTAGGGGGAGGGGAAAGAGGAAGTGGGGGGAAAGAGTTTTAAGATATAACCATTAACCCTAACCCTAACCCTAACCCATAACCCTACACTAACCCTTAACCCTACCATAACCCTAGCTTACCCTAACCCTACCGTAACCCCTGTTAATACTAATCCTAACCTTACACTAACCCTAGTTGAAATATTATTACCACTTTGAGGGATATGTTTAGGGGTTAGGTGCTAAACTGGATAAGTATACGCACCCCAGAAGAAATTACATATTAGGGGTAAAAATATACGTAAAAAATTGATTTTTTACGAATGAAAAGATCATCTTTTATTTTCTCGTAATTTGTTTTAACATTTAACCTTAACGTTTTTATATTGGTTAGTTAGGTGGCTAAAAAGGGAAATTAATAAAAAATATAAACGGTGTACAATCATATGAATATTTACTTTGTAGAGTTCAAGAGACACTGTTCGCAAAGAGTGGAGAGACAGTTGTCAAAAGCATTAAAAAAATTACAAATATTTTGATAACACCTAGACTGTTGTCTCCGACAACGGCCTATGCTTTAAAAAAAATTGGTTGCTCTCTGACTTCTTGCTCTTTTTAACTTGGTCAAGTCAGAGAGCACCCCAAAAACTTCAAAATTTTGGCTATAGCCTAGGCCGGCCTAAGTTTTAATAAAAATAGGGGGTGCTGCTCTCTAACTTGTTGCTTGTTTTAACTTGGCCAAGTCAGAAAGCACCCAAAAAACTTCAAATTTTTAGCTATAACCTAGGCCGTTGTTGGAGACAACGGCGGCCGTTGTTGGAGACAACGGCCTAAGCTTAAAAAAAGGGTGTTGCTCTTTGACTTGTTGTTTTTTTTAAACTTGGCCAAGTCAGAGAGCACCCCAAAAACTTAAAATTTTTTGCTATAACCTAGGCCGTTGTTGGAGACAACGGCCTAAGCTTAAACAAAAAAAGGATGTTTCTCTGTGACTTGTTGCTCTTTTTAACTTGGCCAAGTCAAGAGCACCCCAAAAACTTCAAATATTTGGCTATAACCTAGGCCGTTGTTTCTAACAACGACCTAAGCTAAAAAAGGGGGGGTGTTGCTCTCTGACTTGTTGCTCTTTTTAACTTGGACAAGTCAGAGAGCACCCCAAAAACTTCAAATATTTGGCTATAACCTAGGTCGTTGTAGCTATAAAAAAAGGGGTATTGCTCTCTGACTTGTTGCTCTTTTTAACTTGGCTAAGTCAGAAAGCACCCCAACAACTTCAAATTTTTGGCTATAACCTAGGCCGTTGTTGGAGACAACGGCCTAAGCTTTAATAAAAATATGGTGTTGCTCTCTGACTTGTTGCTCCAAAACAGATAGGTACTGATCCGATTTTTTTTTCCAACATACAACCTAGGCTGTTGTCTTGAACAACAGCCTAGGTAAAAGAGGAAAGAAAAAAATTAAGTACAATTTCACAACAGCTACAGCTGCTACATTTCAATCACCCCTAAAAACTATATACATACCCATCAGCTACACTCTCCAAATAAATTTCTTACTACAACCTCAAACAACAACAACATAATTCACAATTATCACATAATAACAACAACATCAACAACACTTAAACTGGTCAACAACAATTATCACATAATAAGTTACAACAGAAAAAAAATAAAATTCAATAAAATGCTACAGAAAAATTACTGTCTCGGAAATTAGCTAAGCACCGGGCGTGTAAGTTTGTGGTGCTCGCATCTTCTGAGCAAGATTTCTTCCCTGGTAGGGGGATGACACCTCAGCAATTTCTTCTTCTTCTCCCTCCTCTTGTACGTCTCCAACAACCCTTTCTTGATTCTCTTCTTGTTGCTCTTCTTCTTGAGGTGGAGATCTAGCTTCTTGTTGTCGTTGTTGCCCCGGGGCAGATGGCCTACCCCTTACGCTCTTACGTCGCTGTGAACGTACGGTTCTATCCAAATATCGTTGCAAATCTTCACCCTCTCCCAAAACATCCAAATTGGTACGACATGAAGAGAGCATCTTCTTAGCGAACTTCTTCATAGGCGTGCCAACATTACTTTTGTTTACCTTCGCGCATTCTTTTGCCATGTCCAACGAATTATCTATCTAAACAAAAAATATATTAAACACATTCAGATATGTAAACAATTTAATCACTTTAAATATAACGAACATTCAACAAAATTTTAAACATTATATTCACCAGTGTACATATAGCTGAGGCCTTCGGTTGGAACATGGGTTGTGAACTAGAATAGGCGGGTGGTGGTTCAGTCTCCCTCTTCTCAATTTGTACTTGAATACCAGCAGGTAGTTCTATATCGAGAAATATGTACAAACGTGTATATGTTCTGAACTACTGCATGTATTTCGCTTGCAGCGTGCCATCGTACCCTGGAACATTAACAATTTCAAGTTCAAACCGTCGCTCGTTCCATTCTGCAATGTGAACACGGTGGAAATCTGCCCAATCATGTGCTGGCATACGACCGATATCCCTCATGGCGTGTAACTCATGGTTGTATAGATTTGCGCAGCTTAGGGGACTATTTTGTTGAATACCAAACTGCCGAAGGACTTTCTCCGGTCGCGGATGCTCCACTATACAAAAGTTGATGAGTGGAGCCTTCGTCATCCACAACTGCGACCCGGTCACTACGATCGGTGGTAGTCTTCCAACCCACTCGGGTGTATACGCCACCCAAATCACGAACTCTTCTCATAGTTGGTCGAGCTCGTCTCTGTAGTACGTTAGTACACCTTTTGGGTTGTCTTTGTAACTCCGTCTACCTGCCCAATATACCCCTAAGGGTGCTAACAAATGAGCATTTGGTGCTTCGGCCATCCAACCGTCTGCCGGCCTCATAATTCGAGGATGACCCAAGTGTAGACGCTCCCATGACCAAATATGTAACAAGACCATTGGACCGATCATCTCGGTCCCATCTAACGCTATAGAACACAACGTCCTGTACAGCGTTGCTAACGCGCAACTTCAACAGCTGTATCGGCCTAGGTCGGTGAGCAATCGTAGATACATGAGCTGTATGGTATCTCCAGATGAGTTAGGCAAGAGAATCCCTCCGAGCACCGTTAGAATGTACGCTCTTGTGTAGCACTGTACATCGTGGTCGGTCGATTCATCGTTCAACCTCCCTTCAACATGTTCCTTCAACCAAGATAGTCGGATTGATTATCCAACAAAAATATCTCTATCCTCCGCGGCCTCCTCATCAAACTCTGTACCGAGGAGTTGATTACACAGCTCTAACTTATCAAAGTTCATATTACCGGTCACGGCCATCCCATCTATTGGAAGACAGAAGATTATCGCTATATCCTATAGCGTCACCGTCATCTCTCTGACCGGTAGATGGAATGTGTGCGACTCTGGCCTCCATCGCTCCACGAGTGCTGTAAGAAGTCCTCGGTCAAGTTTTACCTGACCCATCATGCTGATTTCGTAGAAACTGGTCAGAACTAGGTACTTGACGATACGAGGGTGCACCGTCATGGTCTTGTGGGTGCAGAAATTACACCTCCGTATTGTCCCACCCCACACTGCCGCGGATCTGTGGCGGTCTTGCAAGGTGATTTCACCGTCATATATTGGTCCTAAACCTCGACGTGGTGGACTCGAAGAGGATGCACCAACCTACACGAACACAAAACACAATTATTATTAGTATACTAACAATACCACTATATACAAAATGCACAATACAAATTAAAATTTCTTTTACTTCTGTGGAATGTTCGCCCTAACCACTAACAGATGACCTTCCGGTTCCCCTCGTTCTAACCATTTCTCTGTAAGAAAGTTCGCATATATAAAACAAATTGTTCACAAAAAAAAGCATATATATAGATACAAAACAAAATACATGAGACAACCGCAAAAACAACTTTCAAAAAATACCAAACTTTGCAAATGGGTCTAAAATGCCGCACACAAGCTACCGCAACTTGTAGCGAGTTTGGACTAACGGTCTTCAGGATAGGCTGTGTATCGCTTTCACTCTTGAAAAAAGAGCAAAATGTGATCCACGGATGCGTATATCTAACCGTGGGTGAAAACTCCCAACCACAAATTGCTTTGGCTTGTGAGTGGCGAAAACGGCCTACTCGCAAAATTTCGTAATTTTTGAGCCATTTCTAAAATTTCGTAATTTTTGAGCCATTTCTCTATTGTAAACTCGTTAAATACATAACAAAATTAATGAGAAAACCACAAAAATGGTAGTATAAAAAAAAAACTTTACGATTGGGTCGGGCTCCCCGCACACAAGGCAACGCACCTTGTACAAGCGAGTTCCAACCGACGATTTGAAAGATACGGTCGTGTATCGCTTTCAATCTTGAAAAAGAGCGGAAAGTGATACATTGACGTATCTCGCAAACTGTGGGTCGGAACTCGCAACTACAAGTTGCGTTGGGTTGTGAGCGTTGGGTTGTGAGTGGTTAGCTCGACCTACTCCCACAGTTTCGTATTTTTTGAAATTCGTTTGAGCGGTTTTCTAGTGAGCTCGTACATCAAAATTCCAAGGTGTATAAAAGTTCTTTCATATACACGACAATACAACACAAACGAGATGCAAAAATTCCGAAATTTGATCGTTACATCTGACACAACAAACACAAGCCAACGCAACTTGCAGAGGTGAGTTCCGACTCGCGGTTTGTAATATACGACAGTGTATCGCTTTATATCCATTTTATTGAATAAAAGTGATAAATTGACGTATCTTGCAAACCGTGAGACGAAAATCGCCACTACAAATTGCGTTGGCTTCTGCGTGGTGAGCCCGACCAAGTAATCAAATTTTGAAATTTTTGGATCTCGTTTGTTTGCTTTTCCTATATTCTACAACTACAACTAACATTACATCTACAAAAATGTCCACAAAGTATATACAACACACATGATACAAAAATTGTACATTCTCTAAATTGAAGACTACTACGCATAGTACAAAAAATCAAACTCAAAAACTGAAAAAAATATTCAATAAATTAACATAGTTCATTATACTAAATTGTGAAAAAGAGACTACCTAGTCCAGAGAGAGAGAAAGAGAGTTGTTGAAGATGTAAGGAGCCGCTGCTGTAGACGAACAAGTTGTAGAGTCTGCGGTATCAGAAAATTTGTGCTAGGGTTCGGGTGAGCTGGAGAGATTTCGGATTGGATTAGGGGTTGGGGTATTCGGGAGAGGGAGAGATAGATAGAGATAGATCGAGAAGAGGGAGAGATCGAGAAAAGTTTCAGATCGAGAGAGAGGAGGTTGGATTAGAGCTAGGGTTTGGGGATTGGGTTTCGGGAGCTCCCGATAGATAGAGAGAGAGTTGTCGAAGAGTAGTGAGGGAGATGGCTCAGATCTGAGTATGTACATACTTAGGCCGTTGTTGGGAACAACGGCCTAAGTTGATTTTTTTTTTTTAATAAAAACAACTTAGGAACAACAGCCTAAGTATAATATTCTTCAAAAAAAAACTTCAAACAAAACCTAGGCCGTTGTTCCCAACAACGGCCTACGTATAAATTTCTGCAAAAAAAAACTTCACGCCAAAAAAATGCTAAGTCTGAAGCATTTTTTGGCGTGAAGTTACAAAATTACCCCTCCGCTTTTAGAGCCGTAAGTGGGTGCTAGGGCTGCAATCGAGCCGAGCCGAGCCGAATACCTACAGGCTCGAGCTCGGCTCATTTACGAAACGAGCTCAATATTGAGCTCGAGCTCGTTCGAGCCGAGCATTGACTGAGCTTTGACCATATTCGAGCCGAACAGCTCGCAAGCTTAGCCCAAAAAAATAAAGCTCGAGCTCGGCTCGTTTACGAAACGAGCTCGGTTTTGAGCTCGAGCTCGGTTCGAGCCGAGCTTTGACCGAGCTCCAGCCGAATAGCTCGCGAATAGCTCGATTCGTTTGCAGCCTTAGCGGGAGCATTTAGTGGGTTTCGATCTGAGCCGTTGATCATGATCTTGAGCGATCCAACGGCTCACGGGTGAGTTTTCCAACCCGTTGAAAATGCACCGGTTTTCAATGGAGCATTTGCCTATATATATATATATATATATATATATATATATATATATATATATATATAGCGAATAAAAATATGCTTGAAGTCTTAAACCATCAACTCCGCAAAATTTTAGCTATAACTTGGATGCTGCAAGTGCTGATAAAGCTTCTTAACCACACAAAAAATCAACATTTGTTTTGGATCTAGGGCCTAAATTATGTACACATACGATTACAAATGATAGAGAATAACAAAACAAGGAGTTCATAAGACACCTATCATCCACACAAATTCAGCATTAAGTAACTTCACACAATATTCGCATTAAGCTACAACCCTATCGAAGGCAAAAAGAGCAACTATAAACAATATCACAGCAATTGAAGTACAAAGAATATGAACATGAACAAAAGGTACAAAAAGAATGTCATCATTCTTTTGGCTAGACAGGCACAGCGAAAAGAGAGCACAACCAGAATACATTAGGCAGCCGCCTGACAGAACAATCGACCATCAGTATGAATACTTGGACGAAAATATAAATACAGCAACATGAACAAAAACAGGATGACAATGGTCAATAAAATAATGAAACTATCTCATCATGGATATTGGGGACGAAAACATAAATACAACCAACTATATAGTTTGTACCACATGCCAAGGTACTAGCACGACACCCAAGTAACAAAAACTACTAATATATGATCAACTAATCCAAGATCAAAAACTACCAATATATGATCAACTAATCCAAGATCAGAACTACCCTAACTAGGAAAACTCAAGTGGTAGCTTGTTTGCTCATCAATGCTAAGAGGCAGGAGCCTGATGGAAAGAGAATGTCTACAGAAGACCAAAGTTTGGTTTCTATTTTTTTGTATTCTCCATAAATGAGAAGACTTTAGTAGCTAGTAAGCTAAAAGAAAATAGTATCATTCTTCACAGATTCTTGGAGAATGATACTATCTTCAACTTGATCCATTTTTATTTTGAGGCAAGATTTCTAAATTTTGTATTTATCCAATTACTTTTCTTCTAGCATTTTCAAAGTCAACACGACTTTTACTTGGATGCTTCCTTTTGCAACAAATTAGACATCCACAAGAATTAATGCGAGCAAAACCTAATATTTTATGCATTTGCCACAAAAAAGAAACAAGTGGGAGAGAAAGCAAGAATTTTATTGAAATATCGTAGTTATAAATCATTTGTGTTGTATATATTGTTTTTAACCAAAGCTCAGATTAGTAGAGTGGAACTGAAACTCTAGGTGATTGCATTTACAAAAGTCTTTGCCATGACTGCAGAGCATCATGATTCTATAAATCTTGGTAAAGAAAATGACAAAAAGGCTTAAGACAATCATTAGATATGTTCTTACAGTGTGAAGGACTCCTTTAGTAGTAATGTTGAAGACATCAGAAAAAGTTAAATTAAATATACCCGGTACGATATGGTATATCATCGATATTAATATTGGGTACTGGTACCATACCATATAATCACGGTACGATACAATACCGATATTCGGTAAATTTCGGTATGGTACTGGTACGGTATTATGATATTTTCTGACACCCTTAAGCAGAGCTAATGGGTAGTTAAGTTAGACTCCCTCATTCGATATCAATTTTCTATTATCGCCCTTGGCCTTTTCAACTTTTCTATAAATTTTAGAAATGAGGAGATGAAGAATTAAAATGGAGAAAAATTAGATAAGATTATTATTATTATTAGTTTGACTAGATAGACAAGGTTTTTTTCAAATCTTTTTTTAAAAAATAGTTAATGTATAATAACAATTGATCTCCTAAATTATGGATATTATAATTTAGTACCTTATTAAATATGGCTTCACCAATTTAGTCTTATTTCTTAGCTCTAGTAAAAAAAATCATATCAAAATATAGACTTTTTTTTCCTATTAATTGGTGTACAATCCAAAATATTTCAATTTAGTCTTTTATTTCATCTCAAATTACTCCTTACACCAACAACAATACATTAAACAAGAAATAACAGCAGCAACAACAAAAATATAAAAAATAAAAGTTCTGGTTGGATGTGGTTGTGGTGGTTGTGGGCGGAGATGGGGCGGGAAAAGTTGGGGTTGAGGGAGGACGAGAGAAAAGGTTTGCATTCCAATCATGCTAGTTATTTTGACTAGCCATAAGTATTTTCAAACTCAAAATAAACTAAAATTAAAATTAAAATTAAAATAAAGAGTATTCATATTGCAACTTCTGATTTCAAAACAAAAAATTAAAATAAAGAGTCTTCACAAAGAGTCTTCACATTGCAAATTCCTAGCCCAAGCCCAAAGAAGAAAACCCACAAATGCCCAGCCCAAGCCCAAAGAAGGGAAAAAAAAAACTACTGTGGGATTGCGACTTCTGATGCTAAAGATCACGACTTTTGGATCGCGGACTTCTTCACATCGCGGCTTCAGATTTTTTTTAGCGAGGGATGCAGACTCGCTAGATATAGCGGGCGAATCTGATAAATCTATTTTGGCGAGTGGGTTGGCGAGTCCCGTTAGAGCACATTTTTGTCTCTAAATTAGCTATTTTGGCTAAAATTGAGGGATGGCTAGCGTGGTTGAAGATGGTCTGGGTGGTATTCTATAAAGGAAGCCTTATTACCTTTAAATATCTCAACCTTTATTTCGCTACTTTTTTTATAAGAAAAAAAATGTGTATATATTTGAATGTATTTCCCCCTCTATTCTCTTTCATTTGCCTCTATTCTCTTTCATTTGAGATACTTTGAACCTCTTTCGACTAAGCTTGACCTTATTTTAAACCCATTTCCCATAAAATGTGTGTTTTTTTTCCTTTTTTTGGGGGGGGGGGGGGGGGGGGGGAGGGGGGAGAGGATGTGGAATATAGCCACCATGTTTTATTAATAAAACAAACTCAGAGTAGTGGACCCAAGTGCAACCTACAAATTGAAAATAAAACATGAAGCAATATGACCAGTACAAACAGTAAGTGGTCCCTCAAACAAAATTCTTGAGGGTGGGCCGTCAAACCGATAGTCTTCATCATCTCGATATCGTATCATATTATCGAATAGGACAATTCGGACCCATCTTGAGCCCTAAGGATAATCCCAAAACTGTACTGGACCCCATCCAGGCTCAGGAGAATTTTTCTCTGTTATTGTAATTGACCCCATCTTGGGCCCAATCCCAATGATCGGCCCAACATAAATGCTTATACGTCAATTTAGCTTTGTGCGCCGCTCCTATGGCACGCACACACCCACCTGAAGCGAGACAAGCAGGATTTTGTCATCCAAACTGTTTTGAATTTCAAAATTCAAAACGGTCAGCGCCTCTATGATCCCAGCCCTGCGTCAGCTGCACCTCTCTTTCTCCTTGGCGTCTCATCATTTTGAAATTCGAAATGTCCGCTAACCGCGGAAAAGCCTCTCCCACGAAGGCATGGTGTGCCTCAACGAAGGCAATGGCGGTGGGGGGACCCGTTGTTGGGCCCAGCCCCTGTAGCCCTTCTCCATCGGCTGTCGCACGCTTACCCATGCTGCCTGCCCCTTCAGGGTAGAGCATCCGGAACGGGCTTTCGTCCTCAAGATATTCTCTGCCTTCTTACTTAGACCTAATATTTAGGTCCAAACTTCCCTTACCATCCCATTCCCCCCCCCTCCTCAACAATCAAATCCCAACCAAATCCACAGTCAGAGAGAGTAGTGAGGAGCCAATACTCATGTCTTTCTCACTCTCACACTCTCTCTCCCTTTACAATCAACACTCACACATACAATTAACTCCCAAACAAACAACAAAAGAGAGAGCAGCGAAGAATGCCTTCTCCTCTCTCTCGCATAACAAAATCCCATAACCGTTGGGCTTGCTGAGGTTGATGTCGGCCTCTGCAAAGGCGGCGTGGGGGATGCAGTGGTGATGGCACGACGGTCAGAGCACCGCCTCTGCCGTCCTGGCCCGTGATGCGGTGTAAATGAAGTTTGGAAGCCTAAGGCGACAACAAACTTGATGGAGGACTGGTGGGTGCTGACGAGTGGCGGTCGGTGGCTAGGTGGTGAAGGCATCGTCACTGCGGTTGGAGGAAGTCCCCGTCTGGGACATGGCGAGCACAAGCTCGTCGTTCCTCCAACTTAGTCGATCGTTGATTTGGGGAGGTAGAAGATTTGACAACGGTCGGAGGTGGGCTTGGTTGGTGGTGCGGCAGGACAGAGGAGGCTTGGGATCTGAAGGTTAGAAGAGAGAGGTGGATCTAGGCGAACGGGAAGGGGGCGACGAACCCTAGTCGCCGCCCCTTCCAATTTTAGATTTAGGATTTGTTTGTTTGTTTGTTTGGTTTTTTTTTTTCCAAACTATTTTTGCGTACGGGAAAAAAATATATTAAAATTTTCACATGGGAATATTTCATCAATTGTTTAACAATAGTAAAGTTAGGTAGCGTAAGGTGTAGTCAATAAAATGTTGGGATGTTTAAAAGAAAATATTTTTGTGTAGAGGTATTTAAAATTGAACGAGGGGAAACGTTATCGCATGTAAAACAATGGAGACTTAGTGTTATTTTAAATTTATTTTCGGGCAACTGCAATTCCAACACCGGTGGAAGAATAACGATCCATAAGATTCTCTATGTTTAAAAATGTAAGTCGGTTTAGCTTTTTTTTTTTCTCCAAAATATTAGTCGTTTTCACTTTTCCATACAATGTTTTTACACTATCAATTTCGCATTAATTAATTTTTGGGGGAAATTAAAGAAACCCCCCAACATTTTTCATTTAAATCAAAAAACTCCTTAACGCTATTTTTTACTCACCTTATCCCTTTCATCGTTAAAATTTTAAATTTTGGTTCAGTGCCCTTTATAAAATTACCATCTTGCCTCTACCTCTTACTAGTATTTTCACGTGCGATGCACGTTTTGATAAGAATTGGAGGATTGTTACGTGCGATTTATGTGTTAAGAAATAGTTTTGGAGTTGGAAGTGCATTACACGTAATTGGTAAAAAATTTTTGAAGAAAAAGCTACAATTTGTACGTGCAATGCACGTATTTATAGGTAGATTTGAGTTGTACATACAACATATGTGTATGTTTAGCGTTAAAAAAATATTGTAAAACTGTTTTGCACGTGCATTGCACGTTTTAAATATGTGAAATTTTTATTTATTTATTTGTTTTTGTTGTAATTAATGAAAGAATTGGAGTTGTACGTGCAACGCATGGGTTTGTAATGTTGTCAACTCCAATTCTCCCATTATAATATTAGAGATAGAGATTAGAGATTAGAGATTTTATAAGCCTTTAATGCTTTTCCCTATTCTTGTCAATATTTCTTTCCCATTAAATTGAAAGCTGAAAAACACAAATATTGATCTTAAAAAAATGATGAAATTTTTCCCAATTTTATAAATCCTACTTTATGTAACATTGTGCTATACATCACTAATTTTATATCTCTGCAATGAATTGAAAACTGAAACCAGAAAATTTTGATTTGGGAAAAAATTGAAAATGAAAAGAAAAGCCCTAGTTTAGAGAAGCTACACGAGTCCATCATTTTGGGCGATGAATTAATCTTTGAGCATGATTAGAAGAAATGTTAAAAAAAAAAATCACTAAAAAACTTGCTTAATTTTGGTTTTGAAAACTCGTCCAAATCTACGGCCCAGATCTTCTTTTCCATCACAAATCCACCACCAGCCCCGTCCCTTCTCTCATTTTCTCTAACGAGCGGGAAAAAGCAAAAAATATCGAAATCTTGTTGAAAATCGAAACTTAAGCCCCTTTAACTCTCTCTCTCTCTCTCTCCTCGTTCCCACCCAGATCCAAACCCATTCTCTCTCGTCAATGGAGAAAATCTACGTCTCAGTTAGGGCTCGGCCCCTAACCCCCGACGACTCCAAGTCCAGCCCCTGGAAAATCCAAGGCAACTCCATCTCCCTTTCCACTAATCAGTCCACCAAATTCGACTTCGGTAACTTCTTTCTCCTTCATCATCTTCCTCTCGATTTCTTGATTTTCACTTCGATTTCTAAGTTTTTTTGATTGATTGCAGATAGGATTTTTACGGAGGACAGCAGAACGGCGGATATCTTTGAGGCTCGGACCAAGGTGATCGTTGCCTCCGCTGTTCGTGGTTTCAACGGTACGAATTTTAAAGCAAGTTTGAACTAATTGTCGGAATTTCCTTAATTAAGAAGTAGGTAGGATTGTTAATTTTGAGTGTGAGTGACATTGATGAAGAAGTTTTAGGGTTTGATTGCTCTGTACAAATTTTTTTTCATTGGGAATTGCGCAATTTTAACTCCAATTAAAAGCAATATGCACTCTATTTATTTAGTTTGAAAATTTCACCTTCTGGTTCGGAATGGGCTGCACGATTAATGGTAATGGTATACAGATAGTTTGTATCATACATGACTAGAGTGTAGACCTAAATGAAATTGGCTCGATTTAATGATAGTTGTTAATTTCAAGAAGAGGACAATCCTTAAAAAACCGAAGGGTTTTTTTGAGAATAAAGGTGACAGGGTCACCGCTTCATTAATGATAAATTAACGAAACAAAGTAGGACTAATTACAAAGATCTAGACTACTACATCTACCATTCAAAAGACGGTACAGATACAATTAAAACTCCCCCTCCCCCCCCCCCCCCCCCCCCCCCCCCCCCCCAAAACCACAGCTCCTGCTTTGCCTACACCTCCTCCATAATGCATCCTCTCTTCTTAGTGTTTGCTTGCCTAGCCTAAGCATGAATGGATGCAAAAAAATTTATATATCATGATCGGAAATCTGCTGTTTTGATTACGAAAACACAACTCATTACGATGTAGCCATATGCCCCATAACGTCGCGGCTACCGAAATATTTCAAGCTTCTTTACGCCCCTTCTTGACTACCCTCGCTCTCCACTAACCCCAAATCTCCAATGACGACTTTGGACAGTCAAGTATCCCAAGGCCTAAGCACACAACTTCCCACGCTAACCTTGCCTTAGGACAAGTGAATAAAATGTGATTAGTGTAAAAAAAAACCCGAAGGGTTTGGGATGAAGGACTTGTTATTCTCGTATTATTTTTTTACCATGAGTAATTTATGTCGAGCTGTGGCTTCCTTTTGGTATAAAGTAACTTGCGATAATTCTAACTCAACTTAACAGTTTTACAATGTTTTATCTATGATGAAGAGTGAACCAGGTGGTGCTCCTTATGAAATTTATATATATATATATATATATATATATATATATATATATATATATATATAATTTTCAGCCATACAATTTTGCGATGATGTAAATCATGGGCAAATGAACTTCAAATTACTTGATTTCTTTATGTTATGCTATCTAAGGTGTGTAGAGCAAGATGGCCGATTCGGATTTTTCATGAGGGGTCTACTCCGTAAGTTCTTACGGAGTTCTCACCAAATTAGTTCTCAGCCGAAGGGCTCCCTATATATATATATAGAGAGAGAGAGAGAGAGAGAGAGAGAGAGAGATCTAGTAAGTGACACATTTAGTAAGTGAAAATAAGTAAATATTGTTTCACCAATCTCCACTTTTTAAATGCATGATTCACACCGTTCAAAATGATTGCAAAATGAATGTTTTTTCAGCAATAGGACAAATGAAACTGCATGATGCATGAACAAAACATGTTCAAACTTCATGATATTTTATCCTCCTATGTTTTAAGGTATGTTGCTAACTTTGAATGGTGCGGATCATGCATTTGAGAAGTGGAGATGAGTAAAACAAGGTTCATTTATTTTCACTTATTCAATGTGTCACTTACTAGATAGTTTCTCTCTCTCTCTCTATATATACACACACACACACACACACACATATGAGCAATACTCCATTGCAAACCACTGAAGCCGTTGTTAGGGAAACAACTTCAGGCTTAATATAATCTAAGCCATTGGGAACAACGGCTTAGGTTATAACTTAAGCCGTTGTTGGGAACAATGACTTCAGTGGTTTGCATATCCGTTTGCAGTGGAACATTGCCATATATATAAAACCTAAGCTGTTGTTGGAAACAACGACTTCAGTGGTTTGCATACCCGTTTGCAGTGGAACATTTGCATACTCGTTTGCAGTGGAACATTGCCATTGTTAGATTTTATAGTCCCACATTAGGTATTGGGCTAGTTTGGTATTTGGTTCACTCCTATATATAGGAGATATTGTACTCAGTTATTTCTCAATTCAATAATCAGTATTGTTTTCATTTCTCTGATATATCTTAACATGGTATCAGAGCAACTTATACAAATTTTCTTCTCTTAAATTTCTCCATAAAAAAATCCTCAAATTCCAACAGCAAAAAAAAAGCATCATCCTCCTCCCGTTTTCACCAGCAACACCTTCGACGTCCACTTCATCGACGTCAGCTTCGTCGAACTAATCCCTCGACGAAATCCCTGCGTCGTCATCAACCGAAATCCTCGATATCTTCGGCTCTTCAACATCAGCTGAAACCATCTTCGACATCAACCGACATCCTCGCCGAAATCCCCTCACCCACATCCTTGTCGACTCCTCTTTCGAAACCCTAATCCCCTAGCCAGTAGCCGCTCTCTCTCCCTCTCTTCCACTTCCAACAAAAAATCATAATACCCATCCTTTTTCTTCTTCCTACCTTCTAACCCGACCCGTATAACCCAAAACCCTATTCCTCATACTCGTAGCCTCCCAAACCTGCCCCGCTTCCCTATATCCCTATACCCGGTTTCCTATACAACCCGACCCGAAACCCATTTCAGTTTCAACCCAGAATCCGTATCCAAGGTCCTAAACCTTTTTTTTTTCTGTTTTCCCAAACTTTTCTTCTTCTTTCTTTTGTTTGTTTAAAAAAAAAGAATGTTCCGTTGAGAGTTGAGACACACAAGTTGTTTTTCACACACACACACACACACACACACACACACACACACACACATATATATATCGACTAATTTAGATATGTAGATCAATGTGAACGGTTCGGATCGTCGATACGAAGGCGGGAAGGCCGAGTGCACACGAGTGTACACGGAGGCCTAATGCACAACAGAACATTACTCTCTCTCTATATATATATGTATGTTGCTGCTAATTTTGGTGTGGGAGCAAACAGATGAATTTGTGGATTCTTTTAGGAAACGAATAAGGCAAACCTGTTGACTTTCATCGGCGTTTGACTGGTTTTTTGCTGCTGCCGTTGACCTGCAAAAAGTTCGATACACCGGGATGGATTCCGATGATGAACTCTCCGATGCTTTTGTCAGTAATCAGGAAGATTATGAAAGAGCTTTATGTGGAAAAAGATTAATTACCTTGTTATGGTAGGGGGAGAGGGTTATTTATAGTCGCCTTTAGAGACAGTTTAGAGATAATCATTTATCCTTATGTTTGGTGTTTTTGGATAAGATACAGAGTTTAAATCGTTTCATGATAAGAGATTCGGTTTAAACCGTCTCTTAGAGATAACCATAAATTTGAATTACTCTTTGAATATATGAATTGGTTTGCAACGGGTTGTTACCCATACCCAACTGGACAGATCCATTTTTGGGTTATTGGATTTTGAAGAAAGACCCAGTTCTCAATTTAGACCCGTTTGTAGGTGAAATTACCGTTTTACTCCTGAGAGCTTTAAGATTCATGTCCAATTTGAACGGTCCCAATTTGGTTCTATTTTTAGCCATATCACAAGCCCCCCACCCCTGGAGATTGAGATTTACAGTCTTTGAGGAGTAGTTTTGTCCGTTTTCGAGGGCTAATAGAATTTATCGGAGTTCTCGGGGGAGTTTGGATCTTGCTCGAGGTATAACGGTGTTATTCTGAGTTTGTAAAATACCCAAAATTATTTTTCGAATTTTTTGGATTTTTTGTGTTTTTTCTCAAAATTTTCCCGATTTTTAATCATTTTTGAATTTTTAAATTCAATTTCCGAATTTAAATAATTAATTTTCCAAAATTTTAATTAATTATTCTAATTTAATAATTATATTTTCAGAATTTTAAAATTATTTTCTGAATTAATAAATAATTTTAGAATTTTTTATTTTTTTTGATTTTTAATTAATTTTTGAATTTTTTAAATAATTAATTCAATTTAATAATTAAATAAAAGAATTTAAAAAGAAATTACCTGGATTAATCACGACCGTTTGATTGCGATCGTGCACGGATCTTAAAATGAGGCAGTTTTCTCTCATTTGGGCGTCGGTGGCAACAATGCTCGGATCGAGCTGTCGACCCCCGTGCCCCCATCGGCGTGCGGACATGCGGCGATGACGTCGACCTCCGAGCTCACCACGATGTTGACATCGGGGGCCTCGTCGCCAGTGAGAAAGCTCGGCGATGGAGTCCTCGAGCTTGGCATTGGAGCTCTCAAACTCAGAGGCGATGATTGTTGAGCTCGACGAGGCTAAGCTCGGTGGGAGAGGAGTTCAACGACGGAGTAGACGAGAGGAGGGGAGCTCGACAGCGAGGTGATGGAGGTCGGAGCTCGTCGAGGTGGTGGCAGAGCTCGACTGTGGAAGAGCTCGACAGTGATGGGTTCGACAGCTTTAGAGTGGGAGCTTGACGAAGGAGCTCGACTGAAGCGGAGGGGAGCTTTTGGCGGAGCTCTGTGAGTTGGAGAAGGAGAGCTTTGGTGGGGTGAGGGTCGACGAGTCGGAGTCGAGGTCGGAGGAGGAGAGTTCAAAGTTGGGCAGAGCTCGACGAGGCGAGTGATAGGATTGTGTCTTGAATACTCGTGATTCAGATTAGAAGAAGGTAAGATGAAGCACGGAGGTCGAAACGTCGAAGAGAGTAGAAGAAAACAGAGCAGCAATAGTGCAGGCATAGTTGCGGTCAACTGTCCCAAGTTGCGGTCGACTGTACCCCTCGACCGCAGTTGCACTGGGTTTGGTCGAGAGGTGGACGGTCGACCGATCTTGTTGGACGGTTGATCGACCGCGGCGCTTTGTTCGTTTTGGGCCTCGATTTGTTAGGTCGTTTCAGCCTAATCTTCAACTCCAAGTTAGATCGTACGACTCCTATCCAGTTACTTCTTTTTCAGGTTATATCGAACGATTGAGGATCAAGATTTGACCTAGGTTTTCTCTCTATTCTTCTATATATATTGTAAACTACTCCAATATGAGAGTAGAGTACTTTATAGATTATTTTCTCCATTGCATAGAGAGGCTCGAGAGAGAGATAGTTCTTGGTAAGTGAGTTTAATTCCTTGTATTGAGTGAATCGATAACTCCTTGTAATCTCTTCTAGTTGAATATCAGATTTCCCTATATTTTCCCCCGGATTAAGCAAAAGCTAACAGGGATAAGTCATCGTTGTGTTTGTGTTAGTTTGGTGGATCTACTTGCTTGCTCAATTAATTTGTCTCATCTACTTCAGCTTCCTCATTGCTTTATTTAGTTCCGCTCCGACAACGGGCGTTGGTTGACGCCTCAATCCCAACAACGGGTTTCAGAGCTTCAAGTTGCCAGTCCCTTGGTTAAGATGACATGCCACAGTATTTTGAAGATCAAGTAGTTCGATGGAAAGATCAATTTCAATCTTTGGAAGACTGACATGTATGATGTCCTTGTTCAAGAACGTTTGCAGTTAGCCGTTAAGAAGAAAGAAAAGCCAACTGATATGAAGGATGACGATTGGGAAGATATTCGTGAAAGAGTCATAAGTCTGATCCGACTATCCTTGGCGGACGAGGTCAAGTGCAAATTTCTCGAAGAAACTGATGCGACGAGTTTGTGGAAAAACTCATAGTTGACTACTCTGGTTCGTCGTTATTAGATCGGATGCATTGGAAGAGGAAGTTATTTCGTTTATCTATGAAGGAAGGTACCGATCTCCAAGACCACATTACAGAGTTCAATAAGGTATTATCTGAACTTAAGGCGATCAACGCAGATGTGTGTGAGGAAGATAAAGCTTTCAACTTGATATATTTACTGCCAGATTCGTACGAGCCTTTGATCACTACCATGCTACATGATAGATCTGCCAAGGAGAATATTTCGGTGGATGGTGTAATCAAAGCATTGAAGGAAGATCAACTTAGGAAGGAGACCCATAAATCATCATCGTCTATTCCTATAAGTTGTCTAGCAGTGGAAGGTCCTTCAGGGAGAAGACAAAGTGCTATGCAAAAGGATTTGTTTCATTGCCGATATTGCAAAAGGCCAGGGCATATCAAGAAAGACTATTGAAAATTGCAGAATCAGAAGAGCGCAAAGAATAGGAATTCAGCCGCTAATGTGGTTAGTGCCTTTGATTCAGGTGATTCGTGTCGTCTTGTTTCAATTTTTTTAAAAGTGGATTCTAGTTGGTTTCTTGACTCGGGGAGTTCTTTTCATATTTGCTCCAAGGAGTTGTTTTCTACTTATAAGTCTACTACGGGGCGTTGTGTGACAATGAGAACTGAGGAGATTTGTGAAGTAGTAGGTAAGGGGACAATTGAGTTGAAGATGTCAGGTCTAAATATGTTCACTTTAAGGGATGTTTTGCAGATTCCTCTGCTGAAATAGAATCTGATTTTCTTGGGAACTCTTGATACACGGGGTTGTAGGTACACAGCTCGAGGTGGAGTTTTGTCTGTTTTTCAAGGTCGTCGTAAGATGATTAGAGGTATGAGAGTGGTTGGGCCAAACCAAAACAATCTCTACAAGCTTTGGAGAATCCGAAATACTTGCGCAAGTGTTGCTTTTTTCCCGTTATTCCCGCAAGCTCAACTAGTTTGCCACAACTAGATTCATCGAGACGAGACCACGACGTTCGAATATCGTCGAGAGGTAGAGAAAGCCTAAGGGTAGGTAGAGTTCGTGCGAAGTTTGGCAACTTCGTGAGTATATCTATAGAGGTGTACCCTTGAAGGGATATACTGGATTTGGTGAGATTGGATAGAGATCATTTCAACTAGAAGAAGAAGCTATTGTTCTAAGTCCTTTTTTGCAAGTGGAGTTCATTAGAGTTTGGAGATGAATAACACATCATGTGATAGCACTCGTATGCAATTCAAGGTGGAGTTTGTTAGGATTGTGTCTTGAATACTCGTGGTTCAGATTTGAAGAAGGTAAGATGAAGCATGGAGGTCAAAGCGTCGAAGAGAGTAAAAGAAAACAGAGCAGTAATAGTGCATGCATAGTTGCGGTCGACTGTCCCAAGTTGCGGTTGACCGCACCCTCCGACCGCAGCTGCACTGGGTTTGGCCGAGAGGTGGACGGTCGACCGGTCTTGTTGGACGGTCGACTGACCGTGGCACTGTGTTCGTTTTGGGCCTCGATTTGTTAGGTCGTTTCAGCCCAATCTTCAATTCCAAGTTAGATCGTACGGCTCCTATTCAGTAACTTCTTTTTCAGGTTATATCGGACGACTGAGAATCAAGATTAGACATTGGTTTTTTCTCTATTCTTCTATATATATTGTAAACTCCTCCAATATGAGAGTATAGTAATTCATAGATTATTTTCTCCATTGCAAAGAGAGGCTCGAGAGAGAGATAGTTCTTGGTGAGTGAGTTTAATTCCTTGTATTAAGTGAGTCAATAACTCCTTGTAATCTCTTCTAGTTGAATATCGAATCTCCCTATATTTCTCCCCGGATTAAGCAAAAGCTAACCGGAATAAGTCATCGTTGTGTTTGTGTTAGTTTGGTGGATCTACTTGCTTGCTCAATTGATTTGTCTTATCTACTTCGACTTCCTCATTGCTCTATTTAGTTCTGCTACGACAACGGGCGTTGGTTGACGCCCCAATCCCAACATCGGGAACTTGAGCTCGACTGGCTATGGGTTCGGTGAGGAGAAGGGCTTGAGCCTGGAGGTCGGTGCTTGTCGAGGTGGTGGTGGAGCTCGACTGTGGAAGAGCTTGATGACAGCAGAGGTCGACGTGGGAGCTCCGCGAGGAGTTTGGAGCGCGGTGGGTTCTCGACGAGGGGAGCTTAACGTCGGAGCTTGCGATGGGGAGTTCGACAGGGGTGAAAGTCAACGAGGGCATGGTGGTAGAGCTCGGCGATGGTGGAGGCGAGTTCGGCAGCGAAAGGAGGTTGGCGAGGAGTTTGACGCCAATGGTGGAAGTGTTGGAGCTCGACGACAGGTCGAGCTCGGAGTTGGGTTGGAGGGCATGGAGGTGAGCTCGACGGGGGGGCTCGTGATGGAGGAGCCTGGAG
Organism: Hemerocallis citrina; assembly: GCA_017893485.1. Lineage (NCBI taxonomy): Eukaryota > Viridiplantae > Streptophyta > Magnoliopsida > Asparagales > Asphodelaceae > Hemerocallis > Hemerocallis citrina. The sequence continues at coordinate 337,833,786 of CM030359.1, read as the reverse complement.
CTTGACGACGGTGGAGGCTTTCGATGGAGATGTTGGGTTTTTTTTTTTGTTTTTTTGTTTTTGGCAGGAAATTGTGAAGGAGAAGAAGAGGAGGATGACGAAGGAGGGTTGCGGTTCGGGTCTCTAACGGGTCCGAACCCGACCCATTAACCCTTTAATATATTTCCCCCCTTTTTTCTTTGTTGTGCAAATTTGAGCCGTCGATCGTGATCAAGCGCAAATTTTGAGACGAAGTTTTTCTTTCATTACAAGGTCGGTGACAAGAATGCTCGGATCGAGTTTCCGAACCCAAGAGAGGCTTCGGCTGCTTGAGACGTGGTGGTCAATGGTTGACGACTCTCTTTTTGCTTTAATCATAACCATTGATCTTGATTTGAGCGCGGATCGGGAGGCAGAGTTTTTTTTTCTCATTTTGATGTCGGTGACCAGAATGCTCGAAACTGCTTGCTGAAGTCGAGAGACACTTCGAGAGAGCGACACGTGACGAATTTGACTTTTGACCGTTGACCAGTGAACGCTGTTTTCTCTCATTTTGATGTTGGTGGCGAGAACGCTCGGCGAGAGCTGCCGAGGGCCAGGAGGCTTCGGCGCAGCTATATTGTAATCGATGTTCCCGGTGCTACGAAGGTTGGATTGGGACGTGTGACCCCTCGTTTCGAAGCTGACTCGAAGATCTACAATTTCTCTTTAGAAGTTAGTTGAAGAATAACCCTTCTCCATGGTGAAAATAGTCCCGCAACATCTTTGCCTTCATGAAGTTGCGAAGGGCTTTGTATGATTCTAGGGGAGGCCCGTTCTTGGAAGCGAGTTTAGGGAGCGTCTTTAGACGAGTTAGGCTCCGAACTCTCTTGGAAGAAGGCTGCTCAGGAGGTGAGCGGGAGGAGCATAGTCAGGCTCTAGGAGAGAGCCGTTTGAAAGACCAGTTTGAGAACTCTAGGGAAAAGTTGAGCACCGAACTGGTTTAGAAGAAGGCTGCTCGGGAGGCGAGCGTAGCGAAGAGCATCACCATGCTCTAATAGAGAGCCGTTTGGGAAACAAGTTTGAGGAGTAACTCTAGGGGGGAGTTGAGCTCCGAACTTGCTTGTTGCAAAATTTAACCAATAGTGAGAGTAGTATGAATGTTCGTTTTGAGCCCTGAAACCGCATACTTGCAAGCTGTGAGGACAATTTCGAACTATGATTGTGAACTTCGAACTAGTTGTTACGGAGCTATCAACGAGTTGTAGGAGCAATTCCGAATGGTGAGTTGCTCCGCACTTGCTTGTTCGCAAGCGGCTAAAGCGGCATCAAACCAAGTGTTGGACTCCAAACTTGTTTTTTGAGGGGGTTCAACAAGTTGTAGGAGCAATTTCGAATGGTGAGCTACTTCGCACTTGCTCGTTCGCAAGCGGCTAAAGCGGCGTCGAACCAAGTGTTGGACTCCAAACTTGTTGTTTGAGGGTTTAACGAGTTGTAGGAGCAATTTCGAATGGTGAGCTGTTCCGCATTTGCTTGTTCGCAAGCGGCTAAAGCGGCATCGAACCAAGTGTTGGACTTCAAACTGTTTTTTGAGGGGGTTCAACGAGTTGTAGGAACAATTCCGAATGGTGAGCTACTCCGCACTTGCTTATTTGCAAGCGGCTAAAGCGGCATCGAACCAAGTGTTAGACTTCAAACTGTTTTTTGAGGGGGTTCAACAAGTTGTAGGAACAATTCCGAATGGTGAGCTGTTCCGTACTTGCTTGTTTGCAAGCGGCTAAAGCGGCGTCGAACCAAGTGTTGGACTCCAAACTCATCTTTTGAGCTTAGTAAGTTGTAGGAGCAGTCCTGTAGGACAAGCTGGACTCCGAACTTACCGTTTAACGAGTCATAGATGTGACTCAGAGAGAGAAACAAGGCAAATGCAATAATTTTCAATAGAAAAAAGCTAATTTTTATTGAAACAAACTAAGTGGCCGCTTCAATGGGGCGAGCCATTATTACTTGCATTTTGGCCGTATTACAAGCATCGGCCTTATTGAAACTGAAAACCTACTTCTACGATAGGGTGAAAGCCTCTTGGGAGGAGTTTGGTTCTCCCTCCATGGGATCTCCATGATTAAGGTGGAGGATGGCCCCAGGTTCGGAGTCTTGGAACTCGTTGGGCCTCTCGGTTCGATTGTTGGCTCCTCGGGGTGGAGGATCGGCTCCGTCTTTTTTGACGAACTTGGCCAGGTGTTCCCGCTGTATGAGTTTTTCGATCTCCTCTTTAAGAGCCCGACAATTATCCGTGTCGTGGCCATAGTCCCTATGAAAGCGGCACCACTTATTCCCGTTTGTTTTCTTGCCAGGGGTGTTCATTCTAGGGGACCGCGGAGTAGTCCTCCCTTGTCCACCTCCATAAGGACTGCTGATATACTAGCATTGAGGGGGGTAAACTTCTCAAAACGGCGAGCTGGGCGGCGCTGGCTATTGTCGTCCTTCTGGAATTTGTGGGAGCCTTCTTCGCTTGTATTCCTCCGTTTGTTCCCAAAAGATGTCTCCTCTTGACTGGGGGGGTTGAGAGCCGCTCGGATGTACTTCTTGCTCCTAAGCAGGAGTTTCGAGAAGTTCCAAGGAGTCTTCTTGGCAAGGGACGCCCTGAGGTCGGCGTTAGTGACATTGTGCCTGAATGCCGCAGAGGCTACTGATTAGTTGAGAGAAGCAATAGATCGGGCTTCGGTAGTAAAGCGCCAGACATAATCTCTTAGGTGTTCACCCACCCTTTCTTTGGTTGAGGGCTAGCAATGATGCACTCGTTTTCTCAGCTCGGCGACTGCCCACGAAGTAAGTGAGGAAGAACTCCTCAAACTGTTCGAATGAGAAGATGGAGGCTGAGGATAAATGAGAGTACCACTCTCGCGTTGCTCCCCTCAACGTTGCTGGAAAGACCTTGCAGAAGAGCGCATCCGAGACTTGATGAATCATCATGAGAGTTTTAAAACTCTCGATATGATGGGCCGGGTTTGACTTCCCATTGTAGGATTCAAAGCGGGGCGGCCTAAAGGCTTCGGGGACCGGAACTTCCATGATGGCCCTAGAGAAGGGGGGTCTGCTTGGGCGGAACCTATTGGTCCGTTGTTCTTCTTCGGGATCGATCTTGTTGAGGCACCTCTCCATCTTGTGGAGATGGCGGTGGACAGAGTGATCCCTCCGGTCGGATCTAGTCGACCCTCGGGACTCTCCCTCATGAGTGACGGTATGACGAGGGTTAGGGCACGCTGATCCTGACTTGCGGCAATATTAAGAGCCCGCAAGATATCTTGTTTGAAGTTTTGGAGCTCGGCCTGAGTGACTGGTGCCCCTCCAGCTCGACGGTCCCTAGGTGTGGCTCGGCTTACTGGAGTATGACTTCTTCGCCGATGACGTGGAGGGACCTCTCTTCGCCTCCTCTGGGGAGGGGATCTTCTGGTCCTCGGTCTACGGGGGGTCCGGACTCTCGAGGCCCCTGGGAGCTCAGGTTAAAGGACTTCCTCAGGGGCTCGCCACTTATTCAAGCGAGTTTGGAGGTCGACCCCCTGCTGTCGGTTGAGAATTACTTAACGAAGGTTCGGCCCTGGAGGACTTTTAGAAGCCATAGAGTCAGTTGAGGGATTGTGGACCGAAACATGGTGATGATGAGGGTGTTGCTTTGGACGACTTCGACGAGAGCCCCCGGGGCAGCCTCCCGAGACCCTGGAGAGGCCTGGAGGATTTTTAGAAGCCATAGAGTCAGTTGAGGGATTGTGGACCGAAACATGGTGATGATGAAGGTGTTGCTTTGGACGACTTCGACGAGAGCCCCCGGGGCAGCCTCCCGAGACCCTGGAGAGGCCTGTTGAGGACGAGGCTGTTGAGGAAGAGCGTCTTGGAGCGGAGGAGGAAGGGGAGTGGCTCTTCGGATGGAGGCCGCTGCCTTCCCTTTCTCTTTTGGATGCATGGTTTGAAATTACTTTCGCTGATGAAGGTTGGATTGCTTTTTCGTTTTCCGCAGATGACGCCAATCTGTTGCTGTTGATTTTGGTGTGGGAGCAAACAGATGAATTTGTGGATTCTTTTAGGAAACTAATAAGGCAAACTTGTTGACTTTCACCGGCGTTTGACTGATTTCTTGCCGCTGCCGCTGACCTGCAAAAAGTTCGATACACCGGGATGGATCCCGGCGACGAACCCTCTGACGCTCTTGTCAGTAATCAGGAAGATTATGAAAGCGCTTTATGTGGAAAAAGATTGATTACCTTCTTATGGTGGGGGGAGAGGGATATTTATTGTTGCCTTTAGAGACAGTTTAGAGATAATCATTTATTCCTATGTCCCGGTGTTTTTTGGATTAAATGTAAGTTTAAATTGTTTCATGATAAGAGATTTGGTTTAAACCGTCTCTTAGAGATAGCCATGAATTTGAATTACTCTTTAAATAAATGAATTGGTTTGTAACGGGTTGCTACCCATATCCAAAAGGACAGATCTGTTTTTGGGTTATTGGGTTTTGAAGAAAGACCCAGTTCTCAATTTGGACCCGTTTGTAGGTGAAATTACCATTTTACCCCTGAGAGCTTTAAGATTCGTGCCCGATTTGAACGGTTCCGATTTGGTTCTATTTTTAGCCATATCAATATATATATATATATATATATATATATATATATATATATGGGTAAAAGGGTTATGAGCAACTTGCTCATTTAGTAAATGAGCAATTGATTATGTGGCATGCATGTGATACATTGGACAACTAACTCTTTTAAGACTTTTCCAATCACATGTATGCCACATCATCATTTGCTCATTTACTAAATGAGCAAATTGCTCATAACCCTTTTACCCTATATATATATATATATATTTATGAAAAACAACTTGTGTGTCTCAACTCTCAACAGATGGATGAAAGACAACCGACCTGTTGCACAAGAATTTAACTTTTAATCCCAAAAGTGAACCAGTAGAAAATTTTAATTTGTAAGTGGAAAAGGTTTATTCTACTGTCCATGGTAATAACTACTCTTTAATCTCTCAATTTTGATACAGAACAACATATGAATAATTTTTTGTTCCATATTTAAAAGTTTGGAGGGGAAGCAATTCACACGTCTCGGTTTCACAACTCTTCGATTCCCGTGCACTCCGTGAAATGAGTAGTTGTTATTGCATATGTAATGAATCACTAATCATGATCTTTTTTAGAACCTGTGTTTGATGCTTGTTGACTTCAGATTAAAGATTCTCTAGGAAGCATGCAAGGATCTTCATATTTTTATTTTCTTCATCTATTTAACTATTTAATATATAAAGTGACTATTTTCTTCTTATCTTGATCACCCATTCCTTACATCATTGGACTTGTCTTCAATTTGTCTAGTTGATTTCTTTCCTTATGCTATTGTTTTATAACACATGCAAACAATTTTTAGTGGAAAAAAACCTGCATGAACTATCAAAACCTCCCCAAATTTCATTTTTTTCAAAATTTTATAATTGAAGGGTCTTAATGATCTTAATGATGCACGTGCCAATGACATATTTTCTTTTTCTAGATTTGACAAAATTCTCTTAGGGTTGGGGTTTGATAATGGATGACATGAATTGGAGGATGGCCGCAGCTATCGGTGGCCATGGTGGCGGCAACGACAGTGGGGACTGGGAGGAGGAGGAGGAGGAGGAGGAAGTTTAGGTTAGGATTATGGTTGATAAAAAGAGGAAGGTGAAGAAGTTTGAAGAGGGAGAGGATGGAGGCAAAGAGGAGGAGAGTTTAGGGGAGGAGGTTTGGGTTAAAAAGTTGAGGGAGATGAAGCAGTTGGGAGAGGGAGATGAGAGATGCGAATAGGAGGAGGGGGAGGATGTTTGGGTTTGGATAAGGATTCAAAAATTGAGGGAGATAAAGAAGTTTGGAAAGGGAGATGAGGTGGGCGAAAGGAGGGGAAGGATGGTTGGGTTGGGGTTAGGGTTCAAAACTTGAGGGAGATAAAGGAGTTTGGAGAGAGAGATGAAGGAGTATGGAGAAAGAGAGGAGGGAGAAGAAGAGGAGAAGGTGGAGGAGGTGGAAGAGGAGAAAAGGGCGGCAGCGACAGAGCTGTCGGAGGAGAGGGAGGAGATGAACTGGAGTGAGAAAGAATAAAGATGAGGGTACTTTTGGGAAATCGGATTAAGAGCTAATCATGTGCAGTAATTAGCATCCCCTTGATTACAAAAAAACGAAAAAAGGAACTTGGGGTGTTTCTCACGTTGAGAGTTAGCTGAGATTTTTTATTTATTTATTATCATCATCATCATTATTATTATTATTATTATTATTATTATTTATTATTATTTTTTTTGGGGGTGGGGTTCTCACAATTGACCGGGGTTTTCTTTTATTTACCCTTTTTTTTAATAATAATTTGGTTTTTAGAAATGGCCGTGTAGGCATGAAGTTAAACACTTAAGTGTAATACTCATATTTGTGGGTATCTGGAGCATTACTTTCTTAGATTTTATGTTCCTTTAGATACAAAAACACTTCTAGTTTCACTAGCCAAATTTCTGTAGCATTCTGCTTCTGAGTTTCAGGAATTTTGCTTCTTACTTTATTTTTACCCTGGAATTCTAGTGTATAGAAAATCACGTTTTTTTCTAGCTTTTAAGAGACTGCAAGATGAATTGGGTGTGCCCATATTCCACTGCAACATTACAATTTAATTATAATCACGTTCTAAGTGCTGGTCCTGATTGTTAAGATTTTTAATTTTTCTAAATAATTTTTGAACAGGTACAGTGTTTGCATATGGTCAGACCAGTAGTGGAAAAACTCATACTATGAGAGGAAATTCTGCTGAACCAGGGATAATACCACTGGCCGTGTATGAGTTATTCGCAACTATCCAAGAGGTTGTGGCACAACATACAATTCCTTTTACTTTTTCTGCTTTGAATGTTACTAATGCTAAACTCTTGTGGCATATATAGTATCTATCCTCCCTGTTCTTTCTTGAGTACCGAAATTTCCAGTGTCTAATTTCTAAGTCCAATGAGTAGAATTTCCCTTGCAGACCATGTTTACATCTTTTTCATTATTTTTTTGATAAAAAGGTGACTACACTGCTTCATTAATGAAAAATTAATGAGACAGAGTACTACATAATACAAAATGATCAAGAGATCAAACCAAAGTTTACTAAAATCAAAGATACAATCTGCCAGCATCAAAATAAACAAACTACAACAAGTTGCTAATCTCAAAATAAACAATACAAAAGGGCCTGTATGCTGTAACCCAACAGTCCTCCCCCAGTGTCTCGACTCTCCTGTCTGGGACTACTACTACTCCAATTGAAGTCTCTTTCTCGTACCTGCCTGACCTGCCCAAGCATGTATGAAGAATTTTTTTATGCATCATCACTGGAAATATAGAATTGTGCTGATTAAATGACGACTCATTACGATCTAGCCATAGGTCCCACATCATCGCTGCCACAGAAATGTTCCAAGCTGTCATATTCTCTTTGTTGACTATCCTCTCACTCCATACCCCAAATTTCGGACTGTTTACTATCACACTGTTGCAGTATCAGGTTTAGCTTCTTTGATGCCATTGTATGATGTATCTCATATTCTCTCTTATGTAATTGCTTCACTTTCGCTGAAATTCTTAAGTTCTCAAAGATTTTCAGCTACGAGCAAAACTGTACTGTACATGCCTCGTTAAGCACAATCAGTATGATCAACTGGCTCTATAAAAGGATTTTCTATCAAAGATGTTCATAGCCCTTCTATTCTAAGTTCAATAATCTTACAATGCAAGAACGAACATGTAACTTCAAGCAGTCATGGAAGATAATAATTAGTTCCAACCAGTATTTTCTTTCCCTTAAGTCACCATGGTAATGTTTAAAACATAATATCCATTTTTGATGGATTCTAAAATTTTTGTAATTAATCTATCTTTTCTTTCTACTAGATATTGGCATATTGGGCTCGACCGTTATCTATAGTAGTTTAGATGGGACGAGTTGTTGTTGGAAACTTTTTTGGCTAGATATTCTGCTCGTCAGGTAGTATTGTACTGTATCATGAGTTGTTCAACTTCTCTTTGGATCTTAATGTATTCAAAGAGTTGCGAAAGTTCAATTCACTCAGACTGCTATTTTAAATGGTCTTTGATCTACTTATTGGCAAAACAGACCACTAGCGCTCTGGATATTCACTGCCCTGACTATTCTATGGCAACATTTGTTGCTTCTACTGTACTTCTAATGGTGCGTTGTCAGTTGCTACTTGGTTAGGGTTTAAATTGAGCCTTAACTAAAGGAGCTGGTGATCTACCCATTACTTTTAATTTATATCCAATCTGACTTGGCTTGCTCCATAATCCATGCTAGGGATACTTTGAGCCATAGACCATTCCATTCTGTTGTATGATAGCAGCAATGAGATATAGAGGCAACAACTAGACAGTACTGTTTTAAAGCAATAGTAATGGTCCAGTGGAGGTGAAAAGGGCTTATTTATCCTCAGCATCTTTGTAGTGGAATCACACATTTTAAAGATGAAGTGGTTGAGTGATTCAAAAGCTTCTCGTGCACCAATTGGTCTAGGAAATTCAATTTCTGCTGTCAGTTATGTATCTCTTGTATGGGTTTCCTACTTATGGAGGAAAATGAATTCTAGACATCACGCATATATAGTATTGATGAAAATATCTAGTTGATAAACTCATGTAAAGATCCTAATGTGTTGCATGACATGTACATTAAGAAAAAAAATGTTGTATGACTTTTACGTTTCTGTTCGCAAATGACATGAGTACATCCTCTTTGTATTGGTTTCGGGTGATACATTTCTTTTTTCCATGCATTAATTATGTAAACTAAAACTCTTTAGTCGTGACCCTTAATTACTATAGGAATTATAATGTGTGACGTTAAATGTGCATATATCATATGTATGTATGGGTGTACGAATGAGTGTATGAGTGAGTCCATACTGTGGATCTCCTTGTATATGAGTTGTATATATGCTAGGGCAATTTGCCTTCTTCAACACCTTTGATCATTTCCACAAATCTTCTCATGTTATCAGAGCAACCCAAGTTCGAGTCTCACCGGCTTCGCAATATTAAATGCTGAATAAAAAATTCTGCTGTGTGCAGTCCAGGTTTTGGCCTACAAAGATGGTCTTCAACTTGCAAGGGCGTGTTAGAATATAAATACTAAACCCTCAACCCTTACCTTAACTCTGGAGTTTTGGTCTAATGGTAGGGTATCTCACATGTGACAAATAAGTTACAATTTTGCACGCACATATGATTTATTATTACTCTAGTACTTAAAGGATCCAGATTTTGTAAAATGATTTTAGCCACTAATGAAATTTTGATAAACTCTCTATTGCATTTCAAGGCGATTTATCCCATTAGTCTGCATGTATAAGGCCCCATAGTTAATCTGTCTCCGTTATTTTGGAGAAATTGATTACTTTCTTCTTGAATAGGATGCCTGTCGAGAGTTTCTTGTTCGCATGTCTTACATGGAAATTTATAATGAGGAGATTAATGATTTGTTGGCTCCTGAGCATCGGAAGCTACAAATTCATGAGAGTCTTGAGGTATAACTTGACTAATACTTTATTCTCACCAAAATCATCCTTGACTAATACTATCTTCATGTTTCCTGATTGTTATTAATTGTTTTGTGTCGTGTTTGGCGAATCTTTCTGCAAAGAGAGGCATATATGTTGCAGGTTTAAAAGAAGAAATAGTTTCTTCTCCAAAACAAGTCTTAGATTTCATGGAGGTTGGAGAATGTAAAGATTTTCCCTTTCTTGCTCCACTTTTGTCTACCTATCTTTATGTAACATGTGAAGATAGTGATCTGTTCATTTTCAATATCGCAGCTCATCGCCACATTGGGCAGACAAACATGAACTTGTACAGTAGTAGATCGCATACTATATTTCGCATGGTACAGTTTCATTCTTAATGTCTTCTATTTTTAAAATGGAACTAAATTTTAGGTTTAAATTTATTTACATAATGGTTGCTACAGATCATTGAGTCTCGGGAAAAACCTGCAGATGGTGATGATGACTCTTGTGATGCCGTTCGAGTATCTATTCTTGTATGGAAGAGCTCCAAATAGCTGTAAATCATGCATCCAGTGTTATTAACTTTTTTCTTGACTTGCCTTGAATATTTTCTATCCTTCTAGAATTTAGTTGATTTAGCTGGCTCTGAGCGTGCTGCTAAGACGGGCGCGGAAGGTATGCGACTGAAGGAGGGTTCTCACATAAATAAAAGCCTAATGACCTTAGGTACAGTTATAAAGAAACTAAGTGAAGGCACTGAAAGCCAAAGGTAATTTGGTTCAGTTAATCTTACAACTTACAAGCAAATATGAACAATTATTCATTTTCCTTTTTGGGATTACAAGACCACTCATAGAAATTGTTGATGTAGGGGTCATGTGCCCTATCGGGACAGCAAACTCACACGTATCCTGCAACCTGCACTTGGTGGGAATGCAAATACTGCTATTATTTGCAATATTACTCTTGCACAGGTACTTGTTTGTTCCTATATTTTAGTTACTCTTATTTTTGAGTCATTGCTTGATGCCACTAACTAATAACTTAATGCCCCTAGGCCCTAACTAATAACTTAAATGTCGATCTTCTTTTTGTTTCCTATATTTATCTATCCTTACTGAAGTCGCTATTAGTAAATTCTCATCTGTGAAGTTTTGCATGATAACAAGTTTACTCTATTTTACTCTATATAAAATACTTATTGAAATTATTATAGGTGACTTTTGTATTATTAATAGATCCAGCATCAGAAAGGAGAGGTCACTCATGCTCACTCGAACTTGGGTTGAGAAATGTGAATTTGAAGTGCAAAATCAACTTTCTCTTTCTGCACTGATGTCAAAGTAGAATAGCGACCTAAATGGTGGAAGATGCTTTCCCCTTTCTTCTCTCTCCTGATGATATAATTACTAGTGTTTGAAGAGTATTTCTATGATTATATTATATTTTACTAGTGTAAAATTTCTTTCAGTGGTTTGATTTTTGGCGGAAAGTTGTGGCCGTTTCTACTATCTGTTTCTACTATCGAATCTCAAGAGCTCTCCTTTCTTCATATATGGAGACTACGTTCTTCTTTCCCTACTAACCTTTGTAAGCATGAGTACTATGGACACTCGTATCGTGAAGCCATACCCGTGTTGGACGCTACATGGACACTACTTCCTCACGTGATTTGTTCAATTCGAGGGAGGACAACAAGGGAATTAGAGTAGTTTAAGCTTAGGTGAAGTTATACCCATGTTGTACACTTTATGGACACTTCTTCCTCACATGCTTCTTCCATTACTGGAGAACTCTGAACCTCATTCATTAACATTTTGTTGAGCGTTGCTGTTGAATGCCGCCCTTGCAAGAATCTAGTGTAAACTTAGGTGTGAAATACTGGCTATTAAAACGGTGAGCAGTATCTTTGCATTGTGTTATTTAAGCTGCAATTTGGTTTAACTTTAAGAAATAAAAGCATGCAAGTAACTTTGAAATTTTAATGCCTATGCCTATGGTTTGTGGGAATAGACATGAGTGTTTCATTTTTACTTGACACAAGGTGTCTGAAGTTGTACACGACTGTTTTTTTTCCTATTTTTTTGAGAAGGACTATTCATGTGTTTATTTGTGGGGGTACGAAATCACATATGTCGGATTAAATCCTTGTTATGATCCAAATTTAATCCCACATCGGTTATATGGGGAACCAATGTTGGGTAGTTATAAACTTGGGCTCCCTCCCTTTAACAGCTAGCTTTTAAGGATGAGTTCTCCTAGGTTTCTAACAATTGGTATCAGAGCCGACCCCATGCTTCTTAATTCGCTCTAGAGGCTGGATTAAAATTACTGGTAGACCCGGGTTGGGCCAGTGTCGCTAGAGTGAAAGCCGCCGAGAGTCGGAAAGGGCTACCTAGAGGTTGGATTAAAATTACTGGTAGGTCTGGGCCGGGCCAGTGTCGCTAGAGTGAATACCGCCGAGGGCGGCGGGTTACGGAAGCATGGTGGAATGTTATGATCCAAATTTAGTCCCACATCGGTTATATGGGAAACCAATGTTGGGTAGGTATAAACTTGGGCTCCCTCCTTTTAACAGCTAGCTTTTAAGGGTGAGTTCTCCTAGGTTCCTAACAATCCTTTATATGTTTTTTGGGGACCAGGATGGAAGTAACTTTTCATGCTGATATGTTTTTTTAGACTCAGTATAGAAGACAGTTTCAGAATAAGAGTGTTGAAATAAATTTACATATCCCATTGAAGTGAATGTTGCTTTTGTTATTGCAAATTCAAAATTAATTTTCCATTTTGAAGATTCAGTTTGCAAGGAAGGGTATGAAATTAATTTCCCACTTGGTGCTTGTTGTGCATTTGCAGTATACGCAATTGAAAATCAGGGTGTATATGGGGGATTGAATTGAAACAACTATCAAAACAGGGTCAGGTTTTAGTTTTACTTCCCTATTGTACTGTGATCGCCAGTTACTAAGGCATCAGATCTATTTTGCGAGGGAGCAGTTGCAAACTTGCACACGTGTCCCGATATTTACAAGGGAGCAGTTGCACAGAATTTTCCTTTTTCTTTTTTGGTTGGGAAGATAATTACAGTAGTTATATACAAATTTCTGACCGATAATACCCAATAACAACAACCACAACAACAACAAAGCCTTTTTCCCAACTAGTTGGGACCGATAATACACAATCAACAACCAAAATTTACTCTAGACTGAAGGAATGGATGGAATATTCCTTAACTTGGTACCTTTCACACTAGTATAGATTCTTGGATTTGCGTGGTTTATAGGCGACATTCTTATAGATTCTGGTGGTTATCCCTCTGTATTGGTTACAATATGTTGCAGTCCTTCGAATTATTGTTTTCTTGGTAGGTGTGCAGCTTCTTTGAAGCTGTGCACACAGAATATGAATGCCAGCCAAATCCATATACATGTTTTATATTTATGTTAAAAGGTCCCCATTCATTTTCTAATGGATTGATCTAATTTAGTAAATAATAGATCGATTCCAATGAATTGTAAATATCTTTGCTCTGTCATCTTGTGAGTTTATTTTCAGAGTTTTATCAAATATGTTTAACTTCAGTTTGATCATTATAATGGCAGATTCATACCGATGAGACAAAAAGCACTCTCCAGTTTGCAAGTAGAGCTCTGCAAGTTACAAACTGTGCTTGCGTTAATGAGGTTTTCTTTTGACTATTAACGCAAGTTTGTCCCAGTTTTGCTTCTATGTTTGTGTGTATTTCTCCTCTGGTTATTACATGTAGCCATCAGTCTACAAACCTTTATAAATAATTTGTTTATATATACAGATTTTGACTGACGGTGTATTGCTAAAGCGCCAGAGAAAAGAAATTGAGGAGCTACGAGCAAAATTGCTGGTTTGTTTACCCAGTGCTTTTATGATCTATTCTGGTTTGCTTCAAATTGTTGAAACAGATTATCAGTTCTTGAACTAGCCAAATGTTTGTGTTTTTAGAGCTCTCACTCTGAGCATTTGGAAGAAGAAATCTTGAACCTTCGGAACACACTACTGCAGGTTAGTGATGGTCTTTGCTGTTTTGTTTTATCATCCTCTTGGGACAAACTTTTGTAGGGCATCTATCTAAACTTTGGGGGTACTTCTAGAGTGAGTTAGAGAAGGAACGAATAGCTATGGAGTTGGAAGTGGAAAAGAAAGATAAAGCTTACCGTGAGAGGAGATTAGCAGAGCAAGAAAAGAAAATTGAGAATCTTAGTTCATTGGTACTATATTCAGAAAGGGATGAGAAAAATACAAACCTGACAAAGGTAATTATTCCCTGCTCTCTAGCTAATTTCATGTGCATGCATTGCATAATTTATGTGGAAATCAATTACACGTGTTGTTATTTTGCATATCATCTGATGAGTAGTATAAATCTTCATTATAACTATCTTCTAATAATTGTAACTTGGGTTACTCATTGTAGTTTTCTGGATCCTTGTAGGAGTTGCCATCAGGTCCTAGTCTTCTTGTTCGTACTCTTTTTAAAAATGTCTATTCACCTTTATGCTAATCTAATTGGGCTGGGAATTTTTTCTATACTAAATCCCGTGTTCTTCTAAATGATTTAAAAGGTGAACTTGGACTTTTGGTTGGTCTTTATGTTGTGGCTGTATTAACTATGTCGGCATTTGCCATTTTTGAAGAAAGCTTAAAGTTTCACTATTAATTCCCTCTTTTAAGTTTAGCTTTCTGGTTGCCTTATCCCCGCTTCAGGACTTTGTACTGAATACAATGTTTTTAATATAAATTCATATTGTCATATTTTTAGTTTTAGTGTTGAGTTATATGCTTGCGTTACTAGGTATATACTTTCTATTATGATGGTTTTCAAAATTTTAAATATGTATTTTAGCAATTTGTTTTTAAATAGTCTTCATGTTTTTTGTCTCTAAAGCCCTTGAAGTATCACTGCCATCCCTGTTCTCTCTGCCTTTTGCTTTTACCAACAGTTTCTGTTCATGACCATTTACTAATAAACTAAGCATTTTTTTCTTCTATCAAAATGACATGGAGTATCTATAGGGTTTGTAATGTTTTTGCTGAATGATCTGACTGTGTCCTTAACATAGGAAGCGAAACTACTAGACTCCCATCATTACTGGATCTTGGTAGGCCTGGTAAACATTTCCTTACCCTTGTACTATGAAGAGGCTGTTTCTGTTACATGAGCCTGTGCTTTCCATGTCAAAATGGATAAATTTTATCATTACAATGTGTCCTTTGCACAGTTAATTTTTTTTATTTTAAAAATAATTGTCATTTATAATGGTTATTTCATATTTGATGAATGAATTGGTGTTGCTTGAGTCATATGCTTAGTTAGAAAATAACTACTTAAAAGATTAAGAGAAAAGTAATTCCGTAGCATGGGTTTGTGTCTAAGTCCTCTCTATATGATTATCATCTTAGCATAAAAAAACTGTCTGCACACAAGCCCCCACAATGCACAAATGTGTGTTTACACTCTTCATGCTTGAGGACATTCATTGTTGGCTCACTTTTCAATTTGTTTGACATGGTTGGTAATTTGAAATTGCAATTTGTAATAGGTGAAATAAATTACATTAAATGCTGATCTGTGCTTTTGCCAAAATATTGTTTCCAATGGATAATATATACATATATATCTTTTGTCATCATGTTTTTTTTCTCACTACAGAATAAGAGGCGAGTTACATGGTGCCCTAGATCCTTGTCACAGAAATTGGATAATCTGGTATGTAGTGTTTATGCCCTCTAAGTTCTATATTTGAATTCACATTCTACCTTAATTTCTTTTAGTGCTTTATATGGAATATATGGAACACATTGTTTGCTAAACATCAACAGCATTCCATTGGCCTTCTCCTTTAAGACTCACTGCTCATAGACCTGTTCCACCACGAAATTTAATTGTGGGAATCAATTACTTTTAATTTTGTATCCTGAGTTTCATTTATGCTTTGTCAATGTAGAAATTTTTTTTGTTTGTGTCTTTCTTGAAGCCAAAAGATATGTTTTCACTATACTATCCATCAAAATGGCCGTTCTAGGTTTTCTTGTTAAGGTATATACTTGTTTTTAACATAAAAAAATGTGGTATGTACATATGTAACAATATCTTGATTCAGCAAAACAATTAAGGGTTTTTAATATGTATGTCCCTAACAAATATGTGAATATCACATATATCCCTCACAAATGTGTATTTTCATATACCCCTAACATGTGTCCAACCTCTTAGTTACCCCTTAAGTTAAAACTACATTAAAAACATAAAAACGTATAAAATATACAAGTTTATATAATAGATTTTATGTAAAATGACTGAAATACCCTTCCCCCACAAGTCGAGCTTCTTCTTCTTACTTTTTATAAACTCAATCGACTATAAAGCCAACTGAAACACATCAACAATTCTCAATTTTTGTTCAGTTTTCTTAATAAATTGACAAATTTGTGGTACATCTTTGTAATTTCATCTTCTTTATCATGTTTTCTAGCCAAATTCGCCACTAATCTTATAAATTTCAAATACACGTAGTTTGAAGCAACTTTTAGGGGTAAATAAGAAATGAGATCATATTGTTAGGGGCATATATGAAAATACACATTTTTGAAGGGTACATATGATATTAGCATACTAGATTTGCTCGTGGGCACGTGCCTACGGCACGTCTTCAGAACGATACAACATATAAAAAACTTTGTAAACAGTAAATCAACAATTATGTAGCTCAAGTTTAAATAGTAAGACAATAATTAGTTGTAAATAAAAGTTCATATTTCCATATATATATATATATATAGAAAGAGAGAGAGGGGGAGAGAGAGAAAGGGAGAGAGAGATAATTAAATAAATAATGAGTTGTTTTGGGATTTGAATTTGAGTTTTGGGGGGAAATTTTTTAGAGGGAAAAAGTGTTTTGTGAGGTTAGATCCGGACCTTTGATTTTGGGGGGATTGAAGGAGAGCCACTTGATAGCTTTCTTTGTGTTTTATTATATAGATTTATTAGGAGTATATGTGTTAAAAACCCAACAATTAAATATCTGAAGTGAATGTAAAGGCGATATTTTTCCTTCCTAAATGAATATTTTGTTTGTCTCTTCTACTACAGCTACAATGACATTGTTATGATGTGTTTTAGCATTTCAAGCTTTGAATGGATTAGGTGTTTTGTGCTAATTTGAACTAATATTTACACCATTTTACTTTCTAGTATTTGATTATGTATTACAGTTTTAGCATTTTCCTCCTTTTGTTAGATGTTGTTACACTATCAATTTAAAAAAAAAAAAATCAAGTAATGGTGAAGTGGTTTTAAAATGTTTTTAAATGATTCAGTTAAATGGATCTTATAGTGAAATGTATTGATCTGATAATAAACTTTGTTTTAAAATCCTTTTAAGCTTTCTTATTAGATGAACAGTATCATGTTCCCTAACCTCTTTACACTTTGCATTGCACATTTAGTTATTCTTGTCCTGACCTAATCATAATAGTATATCATGCTAAGAAAAGGTCTGTCGCCACATAGTTGGAACAATATTATAAGCTTAAAGGCCAATATGTTGGTCTCTGCAATTCTGTTTCAGAGCTCTTTTGGCCAATTTGTCGTCATTAAATTAATTTTTCACTGACCAGATTATCTGATTGTTCAATTGCTTAATGGTCAGTTGTTGCTCCTTTCTATGGCTTTCATTTTCTAAATGGCTCTCCTTTTAATTTGCCTGTGTAGCGCCCCGAGTTCCACACACTGGGAACTCGTGACACTTACCCAGAATCTTTACTTCAATGAGTACACAACACAGAAAAAAATTACAGGAAATTAGAAACTTACATTGCACATGGAAACTTTATCCTACACCTGGATGCTTTCCGTAGCACGATTCCCCTGCTCCACGATCAGCGATCCTGCAATTAGCAAACTGTGGGCACGTCAGTTGAATACAACTGACGCAACGCGGATGAAAACCACAATCTCCAAAATCCTCAACAATCAATATTTAATGCTGAAGAAAAGAAACGTGAATGTCAAATCATAAGTGTCGGTGTATGTCATGATCTAGATTTTAATGCACAATTCATATGCACCCCGTGCTCTTAATCTAATGCAAACTTGATTTGGAAACGTATGCATCCCATACTACATACTCCCCAAATCGAGTTCGTATTCTCCAGATAATAGGGTTCAATCCCTCGCCATGCATCCTACTCTTGTACTCCTTCCTGTTCCTGACATTTATTTAGTGACTGGTAGAGTCTGCAGTACCTGCGGTCCATTTCCGTTCCTGCAGTCGGATCGTGGTCCTTCTCCACTCTGAACGGCAGTGTCACCCTGTTCGTTCAGATCGTGGTCCTTCTCCACTCCGACAGGATCGTGGTCCCTCTCCATTCCCGGTCAGGCCGGTGATCATCAGCTCTGCCGGAATCATGGTCCTTCTCCACTCCTGCCCCTACCAAAGTTATCATGAACATAAGGCGAATCGATAGGGCCACCCCTACTCCGCCCAGAGACTTAGAGTCACACTCTTGCTCCTTGTTCGTATTGATAACCCAGAACATAGACGGAAACTTAAGAGTCCATTTCCTAAGTTCCGACAGGAATTGTGACTTACGTCTGCATCCCGTTCTTATCACTAAATCCCAGAAATTAACAGACGAGACCACGCCGCACGTGTCCCAGACGAGACCACGCCGCACGTGTCCCCTTGACAGGAGAGTACAACGCCCAACTAGTGCATGTCCTTACCAATTATCTAAATCTTCTAGGAAATTCTAGTACTAGTGGTTGAGTTACGCTAAAATGATTTCTTAATTCACTATCTATTTAAATTACTTAGACTTAGACATCTTCTATTTCTTTTAAAGCAAGTATAGCATTTGTTAATGGTCTAGATTCTTAAGGAATACTTGAAATTGATTAAGCATAAAATCTTTCTTCCTTGTATAACGCTCCTTTGCGTATATCAAAGAATATCTTTCCCGCATGTTTCTTAACTACTTTTCTTCGTTTAGACAAGTATATGCGAACTTGTATTCATCAAATACTCATTTCCAACTTCATTCATAAGGTTTGTTAAGTGACTCACCTTTTTCTAATGCATGCATCTATTTCCTTTTGTTATCTATGTAAATATAGATAACAAACTACTAAATAACCCAACAACATAATACTAACATATTTCTTGACACATTCAAAATGGTGTGATTATTTATGTGAACATACCTTTTCTATCTTTTCTACTTTATTCCTTTTTCGTCCCTTTTGTTTCCTTAATCCGGCAAGCGAAAACAAGCATAAATGCATAACCATTAACAATTTATGCTATTAATTCATCAAGCTATCTATAACATCTACTAAATAACTATTATCAACAATTTCCTTTTTACCACACACTCATGTCAATATACTACTATACATTTATTTAAATATAAATAACAATTTATAATCAATCAAATAATCAAACAATCAAATACAAAAATAAACTTAAAGAAGCATACAAGGAGGAAGAACACCCACTACAATTTCTAGCAAGCATCAATCATTAAATTCATAATTTGAACACAAAAGGAATGGAGAATACCCACTTTGATTGCTTGCAAGCTTCAAGTTGCTACTTCTCCTCCTTGCACCTTTAGTCTTCTTGATTCCTTGCTCCACTAATAGTATAATAGTAGTAGTAGCTAAGTAGTAGAAATAGTTGTAGTAAAAGTGGTAGTTGTTGAAGAAGTAGTAAAGTAATAGTAGTAGTAATTGTAGTAGTAGTGGTTGTAGTTAAGTAGTAGTAAGTAGTAGTAGTTGTTGAAGTAGTAAATATAAGGAAAAAGAGAGAAGAAAAATAATGTTGCTGCTGTTGTTGCTTTTCTGCAGTAAAGAGAGAAGAAGAGACAAGAAGAGAAGTGTAGTAGTAAGTAGTAAAAGGTAGTAAGTAGTAGTAGTAGTTGGAGGAGGTAATTAAATAGAAAAAAAAAAGGGGGGAAAAGGGGCTGCAGCTGCTGTCGGCAGCAAGGAAAAAGAGGGGAAGGTGTAGTAAATAGTAATAGTAGTGAGTAGTAATGGTAGAGTGTAATACACATGTATATATATAGAAAAAGAGAAGACAAAAACTGATGCTACTGCAGTTTGTTTGCTGGCTGTTTCTGCAGAAAGAAGGAAAAAGAGAGAAGGAGAGTAGTGTGGAAGAATGTGGAAGGCTTAGGTGTCCCTACTTTTTGCACATAACCCCTCATACTTTAGGTTATTGCACTTAAGCCCTAAATACAATTGGATTGGGCCTTAAAAGAAAGTATTGGACTCTTTAAAAGAAAAAAAAACATATTGGGCTTTTAAAATATGATAAGAAATAATAATAATAACAATATATAACAATGCATATATATATATAGTAAGAATTTAGGGGTATTACATCACTCCCCCCTTAGAATAGTTCCGTCCTCGGAACTATACTAGTGGAGAGGATCAGACACCCAGAAAACATCATAACATACCTATCTCAAAACAAAACATCATATTTAATTTAACACTTATCATCCAAGTACATACAGAGTACATATAGAAACCTTCATACTTCTAGTCACAACCAAAACAAATTATATTACACCCGTCAGTGCCCGTGACGACCCACATTTTCCTTCTCAGCATCCACTTCAGTCAGTGTGAAAGTACGTCCCTGACGGAAGAGCTTCTTCCCTTGATCATTATTTTTCTGTTCTGGATTATTGTTGTTCCTTTGCAGTTGTGGGCATTTTGGCCTGACGTGCCCAACTTTTCCACAATTGAAACATGTTCGTTCACTATCCTGAATTTTATTCCTTGGGCATTGAGATTTAACGTGTCCTCGCTCTCCACAGAGGAAACACTTCACTGACTTGACGGCTTCTATACTGGTATTAGATTTCTGGAATTTCTGGTTCGGGCCTTGCTCCATGAAATCTGTAGCTGGAACAGATCGCTTTCCTTCATTCTGATTCCCGTTTTTCTCATGGGACTGCTTGTTTTGGTTCATATCCATCTCCGTTACTGCAGCCCGTCGAACTAGCTTATCAAACCTACGAATGCATAAAGGCACCATCCTTGACCTCAGTCCAGGTCGAAGACCCTGCTCGAACCTTTTAGCCTTCTTAACTTCGTCTTGAACCATTTCCGGGGCGTATCGAGATAACTGTGTAAACTTGGTTTCGTATTCCCGTACTGTCATACTGCCCTGCCTCAAATTGATAAACTCCATAGCTTTTTCTTCTTGGACGTCCAGAGGGAAGTAATGTTGTCTGAATTCTTCTAGGAAGTCCTCCCATGCAATTGGTCCATCACCCATGCCCCGCTTGACTGATTGCCACCACACTCCTGCGTCTTTTTCCAAAAGAATAGTCGCCAATGTAACTTTGCTCTCTTCTGACGTTTTGAGTACTTCAAACACAGTCTCCACCTGACGAATCCAATCGTCGGCTGCCGTTGGGTCTGCGTGGCCATCAAATATTGGTGGTTTCATTCTTCTAAAAGACTCCACCATCTTGACGTGGTTAGCAATGGTGTCGCCTGTATTCCTTTCTTGGGTTTTTGGTGGTGGTGCGATATTTCGGCTGGCCTCCATAAAAGTTCCCATTATTTGATATAATCGTGCAATTTCCGCTTCGATATTGAGATTGGCGGGATTCACTCCACTGCCTTCACCTTCAGACCTCCTGCTGTTACCGCCTCTGTTTCTTTGATAGACTCTTCCTTCACCCTCGGTCCTTCCATTAGTGCCATCATCGTTTCTTCTTGACATCCTTCATAAATAAGAAAACATAGATAGAGGTTAGTTCTGGATACAGGGAGATCATAAACATAGGCTGGATGTACAACAATATGAATCATGATCGTCCTATTATCCAAACTAAACCTGACTCTAACTGGGCATCCAAGTCTAATTTCCTGTTGTGTTGGTACTACAATTTGAAGTTTAGCTCTGATACCACTTTGTAGCGCCCCGAGTTCCACACACTGGGAACTCGTGACACTTACCCAGAATCTTTACTTCAATGAGTACACAACACAGAAAAAAATTACAGGAAATTAGAAACTTACATTGCACATGGAAACTTTATCCTACACCTGGATGCTTTCCGTAGCACGATTCCCCTGCTCCACGATCAGCGATCCTGCAATTAGCAAACTGTGGGCACGTCAGTTGAATACAACTGACGCAACGCGGATGAAAACCACAATCTCCAAAATCCTCAACAATCAATATTTAATGCTGAAGAAAAGAAACGTGAATGTCAAATCATAAGTGTCGGTGTATGTCATGATCTAGATTTTAATGCACAATTCATATGCACCCCGTGCTCTTAATCTAATGCAAACTTGATTTGGAAACGTATGCATCCCATACTACATACTCCCCAAATCGAGTTCGTATTCTCCAGATAATAGGGTTCAATCCCTCGCCATGCATCCTACTCTTGTACTCCTTCCTGTTCCTGACATTTATTTAGTGACTGGTAGAGTCTGCAGTACCTGCGGTCCATTTCCGTTCCTGCAGTCGGATCGTGGTCCTTCTCCACTCTGAACGGCAGTGTCACCCTGTTCGTTCAGATCGTGGTCCTTCTCCACTCCGACAGGATCGTGGTCCCTCTCCATTCCCGGTCAGGCCGGTGATCATCAGCTCTGCCGGAATCATGGTCCTTCTCCACTCCTGCCCCTACCAAAGTTATCATGAACATAAGGCGAATCGATAGGGCCACCCCTACTCCGCCCAGAGACTTAGAGTCACACTCTTGCTCCTTGTTCGTATTGATAACCCAGAACATAGACGGAAACTTAAGAGTCCATTTCCTAAGTTCCGACAGGAATTGTGACTTACGTCTGCATCCCGTTCTTATCACTAAATCCCAGAAATTAACAGACGAGACCACGCCGCACGTGTCCCAGACGAGACCACGCCGCACGTGTCCCCTTGACAGGAGAGTACAACGCCCAACTAGTGCATGTCCTTACCAATTATCTAAATCTTCTAGGAAATTCTAGTACTAGTGGTTGAGTTACGCTAAAATGATTTCTTAATTCACTATCTATTTAAATTACTTAGACTTAGACATCTTCTATTTCTTTTAAAGCAAGTATAGCATTTGTTAATGGTCTAGATTCTTAAGGAATACTTGAAATTGATTAAGCATAAAATCTTTCTTCCTTGTATAACGCTCCTTTGCGTATATCAAAGAATATCTTTCCCGCATGTTTCTTAACTACTTTTCTTCGTTTAGACAAGTATATGCGAACTTGTATTCATCAAATACTCATTTCCAACTTCATTCATAAGGTTTGTTAAGTGACTCACCTTTTTCTAATGCATGCATCTATTTCCTTTTGTTATCTATGTAAATATAGATAACAAACTACTAAATAACCCAACAACATAATACTAACATATTTCTTGACACATTCAAAATGGTGTGATTATTTATGTGAACATACCTTTTCTATCTTTTCTACTTTATTCCTTTTTCGTCCCTTTTGTTTCCTTAATCCGGCAAGCGAAAACAAGCATAAATGCATAACCATTAACAATTTATGCTATTAATTCATCAAGCTATCTATAACATCTACTAAATAACTATTATCAACAATTTCCTTTTTACCACACACTCATGTCAATATACTACTATACATTTATTTAAATATAAATAACAATTTATAATCAATCAAATAATCAAACAATCAAATACAAAAATAAACTTAAAGAAGCATACAAGGAGGAAGAACACCCACTACAATTTCTAGCAAGCATCAATCATTAAATTCATAATTTGAACACAAAAGGAATGGAGAATACCCACTTTGATTGCTTGCAAGCTTCAAGTTGCTACTTCTCCTCCTTGCACCTTTAGTCTTCTTGATTCCTTGCTCCACTAATAGTATAATAGTAGTAGTAGCTAAGTAGTAGAAATAGTTGTAGTAAAAGTGGTAGTTGTTGAAGAAGTAGTAAAGTAATAGTAGTAGTAATTGTAGTAGTAGTGGTTGTAGTTAAGTAGTAGTAAGTAGTAGTAGTTGTTGAAGTAGTAAATATAAGGAAAAAGAGAGAAGAAAAATAATGTTGCTGCTGTTGTTGCTTTTCTGCAGTAAAGAGAGAAGAAGAGACAAGAAGAGAAGTGTAGTAGTAAGTAGTAAAAGGTAGTAAGTAGTAGTAGTAGTTGGAGGAGGTAATTAAATAGAAAAAAAAAGGGGGGGAAAAGGGGCTGCAGCTGCTGTCGGCAGCAAGGAAAAAGAGGGGAAGGTGTAGTAAATAGTAATAGTAGTGAGTAGTAATGGTAGAGTGTAATACACATGTATATATATAGAAAAAGAGAAGACAAAAACTGATGCTACTGCAGTTTGTTTGCTGGCTGTTTCTGCAGAAAGAAGGAAAAAGAGAGAAGGAGAGTAGTGTGGAAGAATGTGGAAGGCTTAGGTGTCCCTACTTTTTGCACATAACCCCTCATACTTTAGGTTATTGCACTTAAGCCCTAAATACAATTGGATTGGGCCTTAAAAGAAAGTATTGGACTCTTTAAAAGAAAAAAAAAAACATATTGGGCTTTTAAAATATGATAAGAAATAATAATAATAACAATATATAACAATGCATATATATATATAGTAAGAATTTAGGGGTATTACAGCCTGTGTATGGAATATCCATCTTGTCCAATTCTTTGCCGTCCTCACTGCCTTCGCCTCCACAAAAGCCAGTACAGGAAGTCACTTTGTCTCATTTCCGTGAACCTATAGTTAGTCATTTCCCAGCACATGCTGCTGTTGATGAGTTGGTTAACTTGTCTACATTGCTTTGCCCAGGTTAATAGTGGAACCCATGATAGATGTGTTACCAATTGAGTTAGTGGTTGTAGAATACGTGCTTACAGACTATGTCCCAGTCTAACTTATTATTGAGATTCTTTCAAGATGTGTCCCGTCTTTGCTCTTGATGTAGAACATAGTTTGACTGAAGATGTGGCGAATTATGTTGGTCACAATTTTATTGCAACGATGGCATATGAAAATTTCTGTAAGCCTACAAATCCACCTTGGAGTTAAATCAGACAAGATCTGTTAGATAGGTATTTTCTTTTTTGTAATTAAACAGGGTATTTATCTATGAAGCACAGGTGCTTATTTTTTGGGCTTCGTACCAGTATCAGGTGCGTATCGGGTGCATCCGGGTGCATGTCGGATACACACCCACTTATTTTATTGATTAAAAATAAGTATATTTGGGTTATGGGGTGCGATTGGGGTGCATTTTTTATTTAATAGAAAAGAAAATATTTATTTTATAGTTAAGTTTAGGGTTGTTGGGTTACATATCTAATATCCCAATTCAAATTATTACAAAACAATAGATAGTGATATGCAATACCCAATACACAATAGGTGTTTCTTTTATGACTTAAAAGTGTGTAGTCATTATGACTTTGTGGTGCTTCATTTTGTGTTGATATTTGACTTGCATATGAATGGTTGATTATGTGATCTATTTGTTTTTTTTAATAGTATTGAATCACTTATTTAAAATGTTAAACTGTTGGTTAGTGGTAACTCGATATTCTTTTGTAGCTGTTATAATATTTTTTAATTTGTTAACATAATATTTATTATAATATAATTTATGTTTATATTAAACACACCAAAAAACGCACCTGTATCCTACTTTTTTGAGAAATTGCGTATCCCCATTCCCGTATCTTGTACCCGTACCCGTACCCGTACCCGTACCCGTGCTACATAGGTATTTATTCAAAAGTAAATTCTATTTTTTAAAATTAAATATGAAATTTTAAAAAAAAGTTACTATTCATGCTATTGCTTGCAGAAACCATAATTCCTCTTTTCTGAACACTATATATTGTAAGTCCAAGAGGTCTCTTAAAAGGAATGCTTAACTGATAACATCTGCAAGATTGAACATCTTCCTATTGAACCTCTTCACCAAAACTGAACATCTTCCAACCCTTTTTGATTCTGAAGACAATCCTTGAAGTCATGCTATGTGGCATGTGCCACATATAATTCATCAACTTACATCAATTATCCTTCTATACCTCCTCTGAGGGGTGGGGTGTGATGCTCCTTAAGCTGTTTCAGTTCATGCCAACAAATTATTGGTGTGAGAAAGACACCTTCCACTGTGTCATTGCTTGACTCCCAAGGCCTTGGAAATCTTCGACTTTGCTGTGCAGGCTGTAGGGACCATATTACTGGTAACAATGGATGCCTTATAATCATATTACTTTTCCAGGTGGTTCTTTCAGTACTATTTAGCTACTAATTTCTAGCATTCGATCTTTAGAATCTATAAGCTTGGTATTGAAATATTGTTCCACTCTCAGTTATAATGGAGCTGCAAAATTCAGAGCAATAAACTTAGCAGATGTCCAAATATTTTGCTTCATATGCAGGAAAGCACTCCAAACGAAGAAGCTCTCAATAAAGAGTACAGTGGAGATAGTGGAGATGCTGATTTGCTTCCACCTTTTTCAGAACTAATGCAGGAACATGATGTTATCATGGACGACCCTCATAGTAACTCATGCATCCCTGGTAGCAAAGATAAGAGGGTTGAGTTCTCTCTTCCTGATAAACATGCTTTATTGCATGTTACTAGTCGGAGAAAAGTGCATCAAGGAAGAGATGAGCCTCTTTTGGTTTGTATTCCTTCTCATTCTTTATATCAATTTTAAACACACATATGATAAGTTTTTATTCAATTCAGTAGAGAATTATTGAGTTGTTGGGGACAAGAATTGTTATGGAGCTATTTTTTTTGGATTATGATACCTGGTTCTCTCTCTCCCCTTTGTTTAATCTTCTCATGCCATAAAATGTTTATTGTTTCTTTTCCAGATGAAAACAGCAGGGACTGAATCTCTTGAATCAGAATGTAGCGGCAGCAGGACAAGTTCAAGTTCGTTTATGTTTCAGGTAGATGAAAGTGCACCTTGTGCCCTTAGCTTAACTGAACGGGAGTCTGAAGAGATTCCCATAACTATGCTCCGTGAACTCGAATATCAGGTACTTTCCCTTTAAAACAGCAAGTTATGTTATTTTGCTCTTAGTTCCATTGTGATTTGCAATATTCTGTTTTTTGCAGGTTAGATTAGTAGAAATGGAGAAGACTGCAACCCAGAGAAACTTGGATGATGTTCTGGAGTTAGCAACTGAACAAAATGCTTGTTTCAGTGAGATATGTAATCAGGTTAGCCAGTTTCTGCATATCGTATAAGGGCATGACAAGTTCGTGGAAGATCTGTCCAAATCATTTCACTCATAGTCATATTATTTCTGTCGTCCAATGATTTCGTCTGATAGGAACAGAAAAAAAGAAAAAATTTCCAGTACACTGCTTGTACAGAGGTAGATTGACATTTAGCCAGTCCTGTTCTTTATCCGACGCCTGTGTCCCGGTTTTATGCAGTATAAATTGTTGAGTCAGTTATAGACTCGGGCCTACAATTTAGGTTAAAATTTACTTATGTTTGATAAAACCTGACTATTATCTAGTTAATTAATCTAAAACTCATAGTAAATACTTTTTTGTGATACTATTGATATGAAGATCCACCTTTAACAGTTGTACTTTTTCTTTGCTTCAAATATTGTAATCTTTACAATATATATTGAGTTCTAACCTGATATAGGGTTTTATTGTAATATAGATTGTCACGCCCCGCTTCCCAAAACACGGAATGCAAGCACGTGACACGGCCCAGCGAATGACTTACGTTACCCATAGGCTGTTAATGATCCAACTCAACAATATAACAAGTAATAAAACAACCACGCATGCAATGAAAGAATAATCACATAAATAACAATATTGGAAATTAATGCATAAAAATAACCAACATCAAATAACTTAACTTCTGGAAATTTAACAAACAATATTCGGGTCGAAGCCCACAAATACAAAGAAATAACATTTGTCCAATTTTATTGAAGTCTTAAACTAAAAACGACATTTATTTTAGCGGCGCAGTAAACATTTCCTTCACCAAATGCTGCTCTCCTACTCCATCAGGTAAATCTCCTTGGATACCTGTAAATTGCTCATCTAAAAAGAGGAAAAAGAAGGTCCTTAGAGCAAGTCGTGGACATGCAA
Organism: Hemerocallis citrina; assembly: GCA_017893485.1. Lineage (NCBI taxonomy): Eukaryota > Viridiplantae > Streptophyta > Magnoliopsida > Asparagales > Asphodelaceae > Hemerocallis > Hemerocallis citrina. Next base: position 337,806,118 of record CM030359.1, on the reverse strand, counting down.
GTGGAGAAACAGTGAAACAATGAAAATAGTGGTATAGCAATGAATTCAAATAAGTGATGAAGTCAATAGTGTTGAACAGTGTAAAAGAGATAACAGTATAATATGCATTAAATATGATTTACCACGATAACGATAAACAATACCAATAATGGCAATAATAATGAGAACACTGTTCATTAAGATAACAATATGCAATGATAATGTGATGAGAGCCTTAAGTCTATTATTCATTTTTAAATCCTAGCTAATACACGTACTACTGTGTCCCATGTGTACCGTACCACAGGTTCGATGCATACAATCAGTTTCGTTTAGATTAAGATGGTAGACTCTATAGTTCATGTACGGGGTATGATGACGATAACGATAAACACTGGACATGTGTAATTTCTTACACGATGCCGATAACGATAAACACTAGACATGTGTAATTTCTTACACGATGCCGATAACGATAAACACTGGACATGTGTAATTTCTTACACGATGCCGATAACGATAAACATTGGACATGTGTAATTTCTTACACGATGCCGATAACGATAAAACACTGGCCATCATCCGAGTACACTTACTATATTGTCAACTACCCTAATCAACCCTTAACCCCGGCTTTGATTTATTTCCTTTATTCAGTTAACACACATTAATGCAATTAATAAGGGGCGCTAGAAAAAGGTGACAACCCTAGGATCATGCAATATACTCTATAAAATTTAATGCACCAATATAACATTATAAACACAATTGTACATTATAAAATATAGAATCCCAATTCTGGACAGCAGTAGGTTGCTGCACCAAAATAAGAATTCCCGTTACTACAGGACAGCAACTATGGATCTGTCAGGTGGTCTAGAAAGTAGACTCCCGTCCGGTTCCAACGCATACTTAAAAGCTACATTCCGACAACGGTAGCTAGGTGAAATTCAATAATCTTTACAGGTTTTAGTTTCTGGCTGGGTGTAGATGTTGACTAATTCTAATTATAAAGACAGTAAATAATCATTACAAAAATCAGTAAAAATAGTTTTTAACACCCTAAACATGTTATCAACAGATCTGGAATTTATCTTGGTCATATATAATCATTAGTCCACTTAATTTATTAGCCTAACATGGTATGTACATAAATCTGAATTCACAGCGCAGCTGTAGCAAAAGGGTCATAACTGGGGCATTATAGGTCGGAATTCAAAAGTTCTGGTGTCTATTGATGTCTATTGACATCTAGACAGATAGGGCTACGATTCACTTTCAGGGAGTTTCTAATTTTAACGAAGTTATCTAGGTCGAAACAGCACATTAAGGTTCAGGTTAGTGTAAATTCCAGAATGGTCTACATGTTCATTTAAAATAAAATGGTTAAAAAATTAAGGATAGTAAATTGGAGTTTAATTAATCATAATCACAGCGAACCAACCTTATGTGAACATGGTATTAATGTAGGTGATGTCCAACATTCTAATAGTTACAATTCAACAATTTATCAATAGTATTCACATTAATAATCAACTAATTTATACAATCTACTATAGCTAATTGTCATTTAATGTCATGATATGAAATGTGTCTATAATTTTCTATTTTTATAATCAATAACTATAACTATATGGTGTATGAATTTCTTTATACATTAGAGGCAAAAAGATGGCACGATGTCGAGACTACCACTTGGATTCGCTCGTGTAAATCCGTGGCATCTCAACAATAGATACAATAATATGTTACGATTTTAAATAGGATCCACTTGCGGAATTCAATAAAAATTATCGAACATGATACAAAAACATTCGATAGAAATGACTTGCCTTTTACTTTGTAGACGGTTCGAAAATAAATACAGAATAACAGGTTCAGAATTCCGGGGAGCAATCCCAAGAGTACGTGCGAAGACCGTGCGAAGAAAGCTAGTTGATAGCAACAATCCTCCACACAGGATCGGCCCGAACAGCAAACAGCGGTCGGAGATTCGCTGCGCCAACACACGGAACACCGAAACAGACCAATAGGAACTCTCCCGCACACCAGATCTTGGCCGAACACGGAACAACGTCTCGGATCCGTTGTGGCAAAACAGCGAACACAGATCGGATCAGATCTAAGTGGCACAGATCTTGATGCGATCCAGTGGCCGAGATCAAATCCCGCTCAACTGCCTCCCTTCTTCGTTCTTCGTCGAAACAAAAAGAGAGAGAGATAGAGAGAGAGACGACGACGCTGGTCTTCGATGTGGCGACGCGAAGGGACGACGAGGCGGCGAGTGGGTAGCATGGCGGTGACGGGGCAGCGACGACGTCGAGGAGTGGCGCGCGTCGACTCTGTTGTGGGTTTCGAAACAGGGGAGAAGAGAATGGCTGGGTTCGGGGACGATGGTGATGGTGATTGGAGGCGACGGTGTTGACGAGGCGACGTAGGAGACTGGAGAAGATGGTCGGAGGTGGAGTAATGGTGGAGGGTCGAGAGTTTGGGTAATGGCGAATTGTGATGGCGGTGGTGGATGGTTTGAGTAATGGTGGAGTTGGGGAGTTGGTGGCGATGGCGGTTGCGGTTCGGTGGGTTCGACAGTGGGGTGAGCGGGGAGGAAGAGAAGGGAGAGAGAGTACGGGAGGGAGAGAGATAATAGGGGAGGTTACGAGATAGTGGGAGAGATTAGAGGGCCAAATATTAGGGATTTAGTTACTCAATTTGGGAGTTACCTATAGTGGAGAGTGATTAGGGGAATTGATAGAGATTAGCCCGTTAGAAAGAATCTGAGGTTGATTTGGATTAGTGGGTTTGGGTGAGAGATCCATTAGGAGGTGGGTATTGGGCTATGGGTACAAAGTGGGTCAAATTGAGGACAATTCACAACCCAAGGAGACAAGACAAATACTCTAAAATTAATCCAAATTAAGACATACAAGGAGTAGATTTTAAATGATCAATAGAGATGAGGAATAATTGATAAATAACATTCGACTAAATATTATTTAACACAAAATGGGACAAATGAAATGAATTTCAATTACAATCGAGATTACAATTGGAATCGATAATAGAAATAGGAAAAATGAAAACGGGAGTTACATAGATCCAGCTTGGCTGATTACAAAATGCCTTTGGGAGGGGCTTTACTCTATGATTATATAGGTCTGGCCTTAGCTCCTGTTGTTAATCATATTCTCTCTCACTCCCCTGTCCCCTCTCTCCTCTGTTTCCCCAACGAAACAGAGCTCACCTGAGCTCCATCACCCCGCCACCGACTGCACCCTCACTGCACTCCCTGTCCTCCTCGACTGCGCCTAGCACCACCCCCATGCTTGTCCACCATGCCATCACCCTTCACCGTCTTCCTCGTTTCCTTCGTTCACCGCTCAACCGCCTCGTTGCCACCCACTCCAAGCCCCTGCTTCCTGTCCCTGCCACCGCAGGCCTCCGTTGTCCTCCCTGCTCATCGCCATCGCCGCTCCACCGAGCTCCACCGCCCCGAGAACCCATCGAGCCTCGTCGACCTTGTTCCTTCCTCTGTTTTCAATCCCGAAGCAGAGCGTCGTCCTCGTCGAGCCGCCTCTTCACCTCCCTCGCCGTCACTGCCCCGAGCGCCGCCGTCGACGTTGCCTCCCCAGTCGCGACCACCCCTACCTCCGGCCATCGCTGCACCCGAACACCAAGCTCCTCTGTTCTTGGTTCAAACCAACAGTGCACCTTGATCAATCGCAGCCGTTCGATGCAGTGATCATCACGATCATGATGATCATCTTCTTGATCCCTTGATCTGGGCCGTCTGATCCCGATCATCAACATCTTGATCTTGAACTTGATCTCGGCAGCTGATTGCTTGATCATCGATCGTCATCAAGATCCACTTGTTCGCGATCATCGTCGTTTCCCCGGGATCCTAATCCCGTTATTCTCTATATTCGGATTAACCATATAAAAAGGCCAGTCATCTCACCCTCGAATTGTATTGTATCGTATTCGAGATTATTTATTGAATTCCGCAAGTAGATCTATATTGATTTTTATATATCATATATTGTTATCTATCGTTGGGATACTACGAATTTACACGAGCGAATCCAAGTAGTAGTCTTTATTTCGTGCCATCCTTTTTGCTTCCGATTTATGGAGATCTTTCATGTATTCATGTAGTTAATTATTGAATATATGAATAGGAATTGTTATTGTAATTCCTGTGATTACATTACACAACTATTGTAGATTGTATGCTAGTGTTGGTTGTTATATGATTGATGTTGGTGTATTGGTTGATTGTGATTAGTAAGATTATGTACATTATACATCTTAATACTATGTTCACATAGATGTAACTTGCTGTGATTTATGTTGTCGACCCCTAACTCATCGTTCATAACATTTTAATTATTTTATTCATGAAAAATATATTGAGACCCTGAAATTTACTGTCAACTTGAACATTGTCATGCTGTTTTGACCTAAATACTGTCATCAAAATCAATAACTTTCTGAATATGAAATGTAGCCCTATGTGTAGTTTCCAAAACATCAAGAATTATTGAATTTCGACTTATATTGCATGAGTTATGACCATTTTTTTGGTGCTGCATTTTATTTCCAGATTTATGCATATACCATGTTAGCCTGATTAAATAGATGAACTAATGATCAAATATCTCCAAGATAATTTTCAGATTTATAGTTAACATGCTTAGGGTCATGAAAATTATTTTTGCTGGTTTTTAAAATGAATATTTACTGCTTTGATAGCTGAAACTAGTTAACACTGATAACCAGCCAGAACCGGTAACCTGTAAAGAATACTATAATTCACCTAGCTACTGTTGTCGTATTTTGGACTTTTAATATACGTTGGAAGCGGACATGAGTCTAGTTTCTAGAACTTCTGACGGATCCACATTTGCTATTCTATAGCAGTGGAAAATTCAATTTTAGTACAACAACCTACTGCTGTCCAGAATTGAGTTTCCATGTTTGATAATATATAATTGAATCTATAATGTTGTATTTGGTGCATTTTATTGTATGGAGTACATTGCATGATCTTAGGGTTGTGTTGTCATCATTTTAGTGTTCCTTATTAATTGCCTTATCGTTTTCCCATTAATATTACTATCCCTATTGTTCCCTATTAGTATCGTAATATTGCCAACCAGTATAGCATGTTGATTGAATAAAGAATGTTAATCAAGCCGGGGTTAAGGGTTGACTAGAGTAGTTGATCATATAGTGACTGTATTCGGAAATGTGGGTCTCGTTCCCAAAATATCGTTATCGTCATTGTGCAAGAAATTGCGTCAATGGCCAGTGTTATCGTTATTGTGCAAGAAATTGCGTCAATGACCAGTGTTATCGTTATTGTGTAAGAAATTGCTGGAATAGCCAGTGTTATCATTTTAATGTTATATCGTGCCGAGTACATGACCTATAGAATCTACCACCTTAGTCTAAACGAAATTGATTGTATGCATCGAACCTGTAGTTATGGGACGCAGTAGTACATGCATTAGTTAGGATTAAAATGAATAATAGACTTAAGATTTTCATCGCATCGTCATTGTATATTGTCATCATTATTGAACAGTGTTATTGTTATTCTACCGCTATTGACATCGCTTTTTGTTATTGTTATTGATCTTTGTCATTGCACATTGCATCATTATCATTTTGCCATTGTTCATTGCTATGGATTCTATTGTTTATTGAATTCATTGTTATATCGTAAATGCCATTGTTTATTGCTTTCCCTACTTGCTGTCTACGACTTGCTCTAAGGACATGTTATTCTATCTTTTAGATGAACAGCTTACAGGTAATCAAAGAGAATTGCCTGATGGATTAGGAGAACAACAATGGTGAATTTGCATCGCCGCCTAAATAATTATTGTTTCGTTTTGAGGACTTAAATAATTGAACATTATTATTTCCTTGCATTGTGGGCTTCTTGACCCGAATATTGTTATTGTTGTTTCCAGTGTTGGATTATTATTATATTTGGTATTTCATGCTCAAATTCCAAGTATTGTTATTCATGTGATTATCCTTTCATTGCATGCGTGATTGTATTGCTCCTCGTTATATTGTTGAGTTGAATCGATAACAGCTTATGAATGACGCAAGTCATTCGCTTGGCCAACGTCACGTGCTTGCATTCTGTATTTTTGGGAAGTGGGGCGTGACAAAAGTATTATCCGTTAATGCAAAATTTCGAATAGTTACTTTCCAAGTATCAATAAGTGCTAAGCTCATATGATAAGGCTGGACTGGCTATGGATCAGATTTATGTTGTATTAAGTAAAATATACGGGAGGAATTCTCTCCCCTCCTACTATTACATTCAAGTCATTGAGTGAATAGATTTACTTCTTTCTCTGTAAACTGATCAACCTTCCTTTAGTTTCCTATGATTGAGTGAATAGATTTATGTTGTATTTACTTCTTTACTATTACATTCAAGTCATTTAGTTTCTTACTTTATGAAGTCATTTAAGCTTATTTTTAGAGTATACGTTATATTTTATTTTCTATGATGCAGGAATCAAAGGCTTTCTTATCCACTGAACTGTCAAATGTAGTCCAGGAAATAGCATTGCAAGTTGATCATGCAAAAAGTGTCATGGATAGTGTGTTATCTTTTGTTGGAGATGTCTCACAGAACCTTTTCAATTTATCAGAAATATTACTGGTAATGTGTTTCTAGCTATTTTTCCACATTAGTGCAGTATGTTTCTTAGTGGTTATGGTTAGCTGATAAATCACATTGTTGGTGTCGGTAGCAGTTATTATTAGTAACTGAGTATTTGCATATGTCCCTTGCACCATGTGCCTTCTTCATTTAGTTATACATTTATGCCAGTGTACTTGGTCCCTTGATTGTCTTACATAGTATTAGAGTATATATACATCTAGAGTGTAGTTAGCCAAATTGGCCTAAAAGTAACACACTACAATTTGTTGTTTCCACCAGTTTCCTCAAAGATGTCTAGTAGTTGCTTGTGGTAACTCATTTTGTGGCTCCTGTTAGCCAGTTTTATATATATCTCTGTGTGCGTCAACTCATGAATCAGGAATGCTTGTCATGCATGTCATGATTGGTGGGTCCCACTGTTCATGATATTGAAACTGGTGAGGAGTTAGAAGAGAAAGATATTATGGCATGAATATTCGTCAGCCTTTGATGAGCGGTTTCCTGAGAGTTTTCTAGTCTATTAGATTCTCATTCCTTTAATGCTTCTGCAGCAAAGGCAAAACAAGCAGTCACTTAAGTGAATGTCCCAGAATATAGAAGTCCTTATGAACGTATACCTCATGTCTATATCCTACTACCATAAAGCACGCAAAAGAAATGATAATTGGTAACAACAATATCTAAGAATGACGGTATATGTTGAATCCCCATGTTCTATATAGCTGAAGCTCATGTCAAAATCTATAATTGTTTATGATGGAAATCACACATTTATAGTTAAAATCTTGTGTTGGAGTTAACTTAACCAACTGCTTCAGCTTTATCAAGATATTTAGGTTTTGGGTTCTTATTTAACTGCAATAAAATTATAGCAATTATGAATTAGATGAATTGTCCTACTGGTTCTATTACTTTGCGCAATCACCCAAAATCCTATACTATGTGGTATAGTTGAATCTCAGGATTCTAATATTAGAATTTCTTCAATGAGATTTTTGCCAATACCACCATTAAATACAAACAAAACGTAGTCACTACTTATTTTGCTTGCTGTACGTGCATGCATTTGTAAATGCTTAAATGTTGATAGTGTGCCCGGTGCCCCAACATCCTCTTTACTGAAAAAGATCAAAAAGCAGAAGAAAGAGAGAAGTGGAAGAGGAGGAACATCGTCAGAGCATCAGTGCCATAGAAAGAGTAGAGAGAGAGAGGTGATGAGTAAAGGTCAGAAAGGAAAAATAACTGAGAAGATGATTTTTTTTTTTGAACTGAACTGAAAGGCTTGCTGGAAATATTTTCGATCCCAGTATATACCCATAAAGTGATTGGGTACGGTCCTTGTCCATGTTGGGTAGGGATATTTGGTACAAATATAGCCCTACACTTAGACCCATATAAGCAGGTTATGTAGCAACTAAATGGATTCTCAAATTTGGTGGAGATGTCAGAAGATGTTGTAAGCAATATATGAAGACATTTAAAAATATTAGTATCACTTTCCTTGTTAAAAGAAATCAACTATATTAGTTATTATGATTCCTTTTTTATATTGGGTATTTAACAAGCAGGTTTATGTATTTTTAATCTTTCCAATTCTCTATTTCTTGGTAGACTAGTTTTGCAGGCCTATTTAAAGGCTATATTATTATTGACGAAGACATGCAAGACCCTCGGGTCCTTCTTTTATAGTGAGAGAGGGGCGAAGGAAGGCATCTTCCTTGTTCAAGTGGGCCAGAAAAAGGCATCTGCTTTTGAGTAGTGGAGGAGAGCTGGCAGTAGGTGGCCAGTCACGTCAGGTAGGTCTGTTGTCACTATCTGGTGTGCTTTATCGCCTTTAGGAAAAAGATGAGAAGGAATCTCGATTATTGTGTGAGTGCGTTAAGTCGTGGTGGGGTCCGTGGGGTCCACCATGCTTCAATCAGTGCTTGCTTGGTCACCAAGCATGTCTGAATCCACCGAGTTTGATCCGTCTAGAGCCCGTTGTATGCTTGCTTGGTGCTCTAGGTATTCTTCTTGTGCAGTTTCACCTGCTCTGCCAAGTTTAAGGGAGACGAGGAAGGAGTGTGCCTTTTGATGTCTCAGAGAAGAGGACTCGTAAGGAGAGAGTGTATCGACCAGTAGAATTGTCTTTCCTTCATGGATTGAATGGGCGCCTATTGCAGTGACCTCGGTTGTATGGTCGAAGAATTCTTGGGCGGCAAGAAGACGTTCTTGATCTTCTGAGAATTCCTTTTTGTTGAATTTCATAAACTGGTGGCGAGGTTCATCTGTTACTCGTTCTAATTCCCATAATTGGACAGAAGGAAATAGTTTGACATATTGTCTTTCTTCCCAAATTGACCAAATTCGGAACATGAAAATGTTTTGGAAACGATTTGCATACTCAAGTAACTTGATTTTGCAAACCTCTGGTATGCAATTGGCATATTCCTCTGGATTATTTGTATTGACATAAATTTCGTGCACAATTCCCTTTCGGATGTGCTTTTGATATTTTTGAATATCCTTAAAGAACACAACAAGACGTGGTCTGTCGTTTGTATTCTTGATGACCTCTTCATCAGTAAAGAAGGAAACTATGTCAGTGTCTTCTAATTTTTTGAAGAACTTTAGAAGACTGGAGTCATCGAGAAGATTTTGTTGGTACATTGTAAGCATGTTTTGTACCGTTATTTCTGCCTCAAACTCCTTTGTTTTTTCGGTGTTGATATTTAGAGATTTTAACAACTCTAAGAAATCCTGGATTCTTAGGTTGACTAAATCTGAGGTATCCATTTGAGAAAAAATCTCATGTAAACTCCTTTGTTCAGGAGTGTTGCCGATGAATAAAGAGGCTTCCCTTTGGTTTAAGGCAGCAGATCTCGATGTTGACGAGAATTGAGTAATTTTGAGGAGGAGACTTTGGGTCTCGTTTTGGCGTGCTTGACTCTGGCGAAGTTCTCGGAGAATTGCGAGAAAATCTCCTTCTAGTTTTGTAAGCCAAAAATTTACAGTTCTATAGTCTGTCGATTGAACAGCTCTAAAAATGCCATTGAATTTTTCATAGAGAATTGGGTCATGGGCCTTCATCTCCATGTTATACCAATCTTTTACCATGGATGCGGCAAAAGTCTTTTTTGGTTCAGTCGGAACCATTGGTACCATTTTTCCTTTGTTATATGGAACAAAGGTTTTCCTAACTTCTGTGGAAGTTGGAGCTTTTGCTTCAGTGGAAGCTTTAACCGTCTCTGTGGAGACTTTGCTCTGTGGAGCTTTGCTCTGTGGAGCAGTTTCGGTCTGTAGGACCTGTTTGCCCTTACGGGCTGCATCTACTCCTGTGGGAGTGGATGAAGTTCCGGTCTCTGTGGAGACCTTTTGGGTCTTCTTTGACCCAGCTTGTTGCCAGTCGTCTTGGCGCTTCATGAATTCTAAAAATTCATTAAACTTTGCGGTGAAGTCGTCGTCGCTCATGGCCTGGTAAGAAGATCAGCGGCATGGTTAGTATAACCAGGAATATATTTAACTTCATAAGAAAAAATTTCTAAATATATTGCTAATCTAATTCTTCTGAGATTTTCTTCAGGGTTGTTATATGTTTTTCTTTTTAGAAACTGGGCAACTGATTTGTTGTCTGTTTCGATAACAAAACTTCTGTATAGCAAATATATTTTAAGACTTTTTAAAGCTAATTTTATAGCTAATAATTCCTTATCATAAGTGGAATATTTGAACTGTGTTTTGTCAAATTTGCCTGATGTATAGGCGATGACTTCTTTATGTTTAGCAACAAGTACTCCGGACCAAAAGTTATCAGAAGCATCTGTTTGTAATGTAATTATTTCTTGATCAGAAGGGAAATAAAGGATCTTTTGATCTAACACTGAATGTTTGATTTCTAAGATTTCCTTTTCTTCCTTTTCTGTTAATGTGATGGAAATTTTATCAGTGTTCCATCGTCTCGGTTGTTCACCTGTTGAAGCTTTGTATTTTGCTTGTTCTTCATTAAGTTTCTGTTGAAGATTTTGAACCTTGGATGAAAGATTAGGAATGAATTTTCTTCCGTAGTTTAGTAATCCTAGAAAGCTTTGAAGTTCCTTTAGAGTAGAAAAGGTTTCTGGAAAATCTTTTATTTTTGCATAAATATGCTGTTGAAGTTCAATTGTTCCTTGTTTAATATATTTTCCTAGAAATTCGATCTCTGTTTTAAAGAGTTCGATCTTTTTAGGACTAAGGATAACTCCATGCTGTAATAGCAATTGGGTTACCTGTAAAAGATGTTGTTTATGATCTTCTGCTGATGGTGAGAAGACAAGAATATCATCTATGTAGACAACTACAAATGGTAAATGTCCAAATAGAGAATTCATCCATTTCTGGAATATTTGTGGAGCATTTTTTAATCCAAAGGGCATTACTAACCATTCATAATGTCCTTGTGGACAGCTAAATGCTGTGAGCTCTATCGAAGATTTGTTTTGGAGTTTTATCTGCCAAAATCCTGATTTCGCATCGAACTTACTATAATATTTTGCTCCTTGTATCTGCTTGATTAATTGTTCAGCAGATGGGATAAAATAGCCATCAAATTTTGTACAGCTATTTACTTTTCTGTAATTTATAACCATTCTGGCTTTTCCTCGTTTTACTTCCGCATGATTCCGTACAAGGAAAGCTGGAGAGGAATGAGGACTATAGCTTGTTTGTATTAATTTGAGATCTAATAACTCTTGAATTTGTTTTGCAAATTCGATTTTGTCGATAGGAGAAACCATGATACTATTTACTCTGATTTTAGTATCGTGATGTTCTTCTAATAGTTCGAGATTACAATATCTCAGACTTTTTTCAAACCATTTTAAGGGATTGTTAGAGTAAAGAGGTTCTAACATGTTGTGGATGAGAGTTTCAAATTTATTTGCAGGGTGCAAAGGATAAGTATTGAGTTGTTTCGACTGTGCTTGATGGTGAATTAATGTTACGGGATTATCACCACGTTGGGCTGTGTGTTGAAAGTGAGAAGATAAGGGGGCCGTGAGAGGAACCCGTGGTATTAATCGATTGTTAAGTTCAAGATACTGCTTGTTAAAAGGTGCGAAGAATCTAAGATTATCCATACCAATTAAACAGTCAGTTTCTAAGACATTTGGAAGTAATCCAAAGTCGAAAGAATATGTGTCCATAGTATTATGAATATCAGGAATTTGGACCTGTAGTCCGACGACTTTATGGGTAATGGGACATTGTTTGCCCATAAAATCATTTAACATGCCTTGTTTTGTTAAGGGTGTTCGAAACTGTATAGGGATGAACACTTCTTGTAACAGGCTAGCTTCTGCGCCAGTGTCTATTAAAGCATGAAGCGTAAATTCTTGAAATTCAGGGATACATATTGTGATTGGGATGTATATATGTAACTGAGCCGCCTTTCTTAAATCAATAGAGCGAACCATTATTATGAAGTTGAGAAAAAGGGATTTTGAGAGTCTGACGGTGGTCAGATTCCTCTTCGCGTTGTTGAATGAGGTTTCTAGTACTACCTTCAAGAGGCGTTAGTCGTTCTTGTTGAACACTAGATCTAGATGGTATTGGGGCAAATGAATCAGATATATTCGATTGATTTGAAAGTGTTGAAAATGATCTTTGTAAGGACGGGGTAGATGAAGAGCCTTCATCAAGAATCATCCCTGTTGTTGATATTGTATTTCCTGAAGCCGTAAAATATTCAGTTGGAACAGGAATCTTTGGTTTCAAAGATTTGATAAATACTTTCATGTCTTGATCTAGTTTTAGATGCCGAATATCAACTAGGCGAGGTTGAATTGTTTTACCGATTCCAACTTCGAATAATTTGATAAAACCGCTAGGTGTAATGGATTTAAATGTTGATGTGTCATTTAAGGCCATACAATGTTCCCATTGTATTCCTAAGACTTTAAATCCAGGTAAAAGTTCTATACCTTGAAGGTTGATAGAAAGTGTACAAGCTTTATTGATATTTTTATCTTCTAAGCTTATACAAAAATCAGGATGTATATTTACTCCAAATAATCTATGTGCTAGATTGGATTTAGCACCTCCAATAATACTATTTAAAGGATTATTGATGATACGTTCATCCATGCAAACTAGCATTATAGGAGTATCTATTCCAGAACGGAATAGTCCTGTGATTTTGATTTGGATTAAGCCTATATGAAGATACTTCATTTTAGGATATTTTTTCTTTAATTTTTCTATTTTCTGAACGTCGAGGAGCTTGACAGATGAGAAATCTTCATCTCCCTTTAGTTCAATATTACCTTGCATTCTTTCGAATACATAGCAATGTTGGTTTAAAAATCTAGATTTAAAGGAAGGGTTTTTGTATATTTCCTTTTTATCTGAATGAGGAATTGCCTCTTTTAGTTTTTCGAGATCTTCGTCTGTAACGACGAATTGTTCTCCCATACTATCTTGAATACTTGAATTAGTAACTTCTTCAGATGTTATTTCATCAGAAGTTGAAAGAGTATTCATATAAATGCGATATTCAAAGTGAGCCTCTTGTTCCTTTGGGGTAGAACTAGAGCTCTGTGTTTGATATCTATTCGAACTTTGAGAGGATGATCCTTGATCTTCTTTGATCATAGGAAGATCTTCATATTTATGGATTATTAGCAATCCAATTGGATCACCTTTTTCTATTTTGTAATCTTGATCATTGATACTAGTATTTTTAATGATTATGGCTGGTTTTTTAATAGCCATAGGTTCGATTATTCCACTAGTAATGAAAAGATTATTTTGGGCGTGTCGTGGACCAGTATGTATTATACCGTAGTATCCAAGAGGTATTTGAATTATCATATCCAAATGAACAATTGTTGTTCGATATCTTTTAAGATAGTATGTACGTGTTGAGAAAACAGTATAGCCCGCAGCATTTAGTTTTCCCTTATGTGGTAACACAATATCTTCTAATAAAGGTATAATTTTAATTGCGTTCATAGTTTTATTTAGTGTTAACATGTTAATATTTATAGAATCGAATTGAGCATAAAAGTCATCTTCTTCAGTAGAAGAAGAAGAATAAATGCTTTCGATCTCATAGATAGAAGAATTATTGTCACTTGGTATGTCTTCGATTGTACCAAGATTAATTCCATATTCTTCTAAGTTTTCTAGAATTAAAGTTTTAATATTGGTTGGACATTCATTAGCATAATGTCCTTCTTTGCTACATTTAAAGCATTTGCAACCTTTTCTGAAGGTTCGTTTTTTGATAAATTTTCTTGCTGGGAATTTCTTCTCATTTCGAAAATTTCTTTTGAATTCTGGCTTCCATTTTTTTCTAGTAACTCGGAATTTGGGTTTCTTCCGATAATGTGTTTTATTTTTAAATTTATTGTATTTCTGTTTATATTCTGGTTTACAACCATATTGGAGGTTAATATCTTCATTATATTTGGAGCAATAGGCTTGGCCTAATTTAGAATGTTTTATTTTATTTTCTATTTGTTTATGGGCTTTCGCCTTTTCACAGAATTGCTCCATGGTGTCCATACAGGCCTTTTTAAGGTTACCCGTGGATTGAGCATTTCTCGTATTAGTTGCCGTGGCAACTAGTTGCTCATAATTTTCTTTGATAAGTTTACTCCATGGATGTGGAATTTTTGAAAAAAATCCTTTCATCCAAAATAGTTTCTGTTCTATATTAGGTAAATGGAATATTAAGCCAATATATTTAGCAACAAATTCTTCTAACATGCAAATATCACATAATTGCATTTTCATTAGTTGTTGCTCGGATTCATGTTCTCTAAGTAATATTTCTCCGGTAAGATCGGCGGATAATATATTTACAAGCTCTGTAAGTGCTGCTTTAGCATCTGTTGATGCTATAATATTATCTAAAACCACTTTGTTTGTAGTTTCTAAACTAGTTAGCCAATGAAGGGCATCGCCTTCCCAATAACTAGTTGCATATTGTAGGAAATCATGTATACTCATAACCGGTAGAATATGTATGACACCAGTTATTTTTTGTAACCAATTTCTTAAATGAGGTTTTATTTTCCAATTAGGAAGTTTATCTATATTTAATGTTAACCCAGAATGAGCGGGTCCTGAAGAACCTTGTATACTCCATTCTTGTCGGGTAGCATGGTTTTGAATATTAGATCTTTGAGTCATGACATCATCTACGAATGATGTTGCAGGTGCTGCAGGTGTAGATTCAGGTATTTGTTGATTTATTTGATGACTAACAGTTCGCGGATCATGAACAGTTAGTTGAGAGTCGGTATTTGTACGAATAGCGTACTGAATGTTGTCCGATGTGTCGGACTGATTTTCCTCAAGTTGTGAGGTTGTTTCCTCTAGTTGAGAGGTAGTGTCAGAATCATTATCTGATTCTACATGTTTGTATAACCAATAATTAATAGCGGATTCATGTTTTTCATAATAAGAAAATACATCTATACTATCGATTTCTCCGTTTAATTCTTTTTCTTGTAAATGGAGAAAAGCTTCATAGTAGATTTTATCTACGTCATCTATCTGTATAGTATTCCTTTCTAATGTGGAATACTTTACCATATTAATTCGTGGTGTTAAACACGATAAGGATGAGTTATTCGTTGTTCTTATATTTGGTCTTCCTTGTTGAGGAAGAATGTTTTTAAGGCTTTTAACCTCGGTTTTAATGTCTAGCAAGAGATCTACTATGTAGTTAAAGATCCCTGCATTTAAGGATCCATGTGTAGGTAGATGAACAAAGTGTTCATAGTGTTCTGGATCTAACCTATATAAACACTGATGTTGATCATCAGTAATTATAGGATTTCTTAGATCTTCCATGGTATGGATAGAAACATATTCTATATTACGTGTGTATGCTGGAAGGCGGTGACGCCGACCACCTATTGTAAGTTTTCTTTCCTTTTCAGTTATGGAATAAATCTGTAGGAGCATATCCTATAGTTGTTTATTAATTCTTCGTGATTAAAAATGTAATCTTCTTTAGCTCTCTTTCTCTAGCTTTCGTTATTATGATCTCTTGTATGATAGAAGCTTGTGGTATAGAAACCAGAAACACCTTGTGTGGTGTTGGGTTATCAGAAGCTATAGGCTTGTTTGCGGCTTAATCTTAACTATAAATCCACGGTTAAGAATATCATTAGCAAAGAGAATATAATAACAAACCTAGAAAAAGAAAGATTAAGTAGATTACTCTTTAATCAGCAAGAATCAATAATAAACTATAGAATATGTTTCTATCCATACCATGGAAGATCTAAGAAATCCTATAATTACTAATGATCAACATCAGTGTTTACATAGGTTAGATCCAGAACACTATGAACACTTTGTTCATCTACCTACACATGGATCCTTAAATGCAAGGATCTTTAACTACATAGTAGATCTCTTGCTAGACATTAAAACCGAGGTTAAAAGCCTTAAAAACATTCTTCCTCAACAAGGAAGACCAAATATAAGAACAACGAATAACTCATCCTTATCGTGTTTAACACCACGAATTAATATGGTAAAGTATTCCACATTAGAAAGGAATACTATACAGATAGATGACGTAGATAAAATCTACTATGAAGCTTTTCTCCATTTACAAGAAAAAGAATTAAACGGAGAAATCGATAGTATAGATGTATTTTCTTATTATGAAAAACATGAATCCGCTATTAATTATTGGTTATACAAACATGTAGAATCAGATAATGATTCTGACACTACCTCTCAACTAGAGGAAACAACCTCACAACTTGAGGAAAATCAGTCCGACACATCGGACAACATTCAGTACGCTATTCGTACAAATACCGACTCTCAACTAACTGTTCATGATCCGCGAACTGTTAGTCATCAAATAAATCAACAAATACCTGAATCTACACCTGCAGCACCTGCAACATCATTCGTAGATGATGTCATGACTCAAAGATCTAATATTCAAAACCATGCTACCCGACAAGAATGGAGTATACAAGGTTCTTCAGGACCCGCTCATTCTGGGTTAACATTAAATATAGATAAACTTCCTAATCGGAAAATAAAACCTCATTTAAGAAATTGGTTACAAAAAATAACTGGTGTCATACATGTTCTACCGGTTATGAGTATACATGATGATGAGGACATCTTTCCAGTTTAGGATTTTTATTTTCTTACCATTTTTATTTCTGGCAATTATAGCCATATGTAATCTTTTTATAATTTTTTAGATTTTGAGAATATTTTGAAGATGTGTTTCAAGATGTAATTGAGCCTATTTAAAGGCCTTGAGATTAATGAGAAAAACATGCCATTATTGATCAAAAAAAAAAACTGTGTTGAGTTTTGCTCTTCCTTTCTCTCTTTTGTGTGATACAACTGAGATCTGCAAATTAGGGTTTGTGATAAATCCTAATCTAGTTTTAGAACTAGTGATTAGTTCTAAAATTTATCCCCAATTAAAAAAATCCCAAATACAAATTATAATCCCCTAATCCCAAATAAACAAAACCCTAATCTCAAAAAAATAACCCTTCACTAGCCGCCATCCCTCACCTCTCCTTCTTCCCTTCCCGACCTCCTCCAAAATCCACTTCACAAAAAAAAAAAACCCTAACCCCCTTTCGAACCCATCTCCCGACCAAATCCTTCGCCCCCATACGCCGTCGCTCCCTCCTCCCCACTCCCCGTCGATCATCCTCTCCCCCATCAGCATCGCCCCCTTTTCCTCCTCCACTCCCGATCCCAAATCCCTTCCCCGAACCCCAACCACAGTCCCCTACACCATAACCCCTTCCATCCCGTCGCCTTCTTCCTCCACCACCAACCTAAGACCCCCCCACACCGGTGCCGCCCTCCACTGCCCGTCGCACCGACCGCCGGCGACGTCGACGCAACATTGCCGCCGGATCTGCCAGTGCTTGGCCTCGTTGCTGCCTTTGTTCGCTGTGACTGCCGAGATCTTTGTTGCTGCTCAACTCTGAGATTGACATTGGTTTCTTCACATTCGGTATAATCTTTCCATTATTAAGTATTTGTGTTTTACTGTCATATTATCTAGAATATTATCTAATTTGCCTGTCGACCACAAAATACTGAGATTGAGTGATCCACATGCTAGATTAGAGTACGAATCGATATTGCACTTTTTTACTTGCTAAAACACGTAAGGATTTACTTATTGATTATAAGGTTGAATTATTAATTGGGACTGTTACATTTTATTCAATTCTTGAAAACCCATCAAACCCGTTAACTGTTAAAAATTTCTAACTTAGATCAGCACTTTCATGTTGGTAAAATTAACCCATTAAGATTCTTGGAAATTCTCTATTTTAGGGTTGGTTTTACATCATTTTGGTATCAGAGCGAAGGTTCTTAAAACCTTAGTTCTTGCATCGTAGGCATCATTTTTGCATTCATTTAGTATCGTGTAGTCTTTTATTTTATTTTATTTTAGTTTAGTTTAGTTCAGAATCATTTAAAAAAAAAAAAAAAATTAGGACACACACGACCCCTAGCTTCCACTTTTGGTGAATGCGTCTTCGCAGCACCATCACAGACCCTGAAGAGCCTTTTCTATCCCTTCCCAATCACCCAACTAGGAACCCTAGACTTCCCAGACCTGAAATGGACAATCCTGATATCTCCGCTACCCTAGCTGCCATCCAAGCAACTCTTGCCAATATCAATCAGAGGCTTGAGAAAGTGGAGCTAAATCAAACAATTGTCCCTGAGCTTCATGGCCATCGTCAGATCCCTCAAGGGAATGTTCATGACGATCGACGTCAAGAACGTGACCCTGACGAACAATATAAAAAGAACGTTAAGGCCGACGTTCCCCAATTTGAAGGCCACATGGAACCCCAAGCTTACCTCGATTGGGTCCGTGCCATGGACCACTATTTTGTGTGGTTCGACATGAGCGAAGCCCTTAAAGTTAAATTTGCAACTATGAAATTAACGGGTAAAGCTCAACAACATTGGACCAATCTTGAACATGCCCGCAGAGGCCGAGGCCTGGCACCCATAGCCACTTGGGAGGCCATGAAAGAGAAGCTCACTGAGAAGTATGTACCGCTATCGTTCCACACCCGATTGTTAGATTCGTGGAACCAATTGTATCAAGGAAGTAAATCCACACAAGAATACATTGATAAATTCGATGACTTCCTTATTCGGTGCAATGCGCTAGGTAAAGAGAGTGAAGAACAAACTCTCTCTAGGTTCAGAGCTGGACTACGAGCTGACCTTAGGAACGAGCTAATCTATAGAAACGTGGACTCAATAGCGGCAGCCTACGCCCTAGTCCTCGACATGGATTCTCTTAAAGCTAGTTCTCATTCTAGGTCCAGCGACTCGAGAGATCATTCCTCTAGAATGACCTCTACTGACCCACCTAGACCTAAGCCTCCCTCTCATCACCCCAACAAATCTTACCCCAACAAACCTAATTCAAATTTTAATTCACATAGAGATGAACATAAGGGTAAGAACACTGAAAGAGATTACAGTAAGATTGACCCCCTCACTAAGTGCTATAAATGTAAGGGCTATGGTCATGTTGCTAGCAACTGTCCCAGTCCTAGTAGGATAAACATAGTAGAGGGTACTGCTGTCATTGCTGACGACTCAGACAATGAGTTTACCTATGAACCTAATATAAGTGATGACTTTGATGAAAAAGAGGATGACCCGTCTCTCAATTGTATTCAGCCTATCCAGTCACCTCTATTGAGTATACCCGAGACACCCATTCTTTCACAAGTCACTTGGCAACCCATAGATTTTACTCATGTATTAGAACATCACAAAGTTACAGAGTCTGCACCCACATTTGCATATAACATTCATGATTTGCATAGAGAAATTTCCAAGGAACTTAATGAGAATAATTTTAACTACAAGTTAATAGCAGATACTAGAAGGAAATTTATAACTTTTGATATTGGTGATGAAGTGATGGTTCGGATTCATCCGGAACGGTTTCCTGTTGAACCTGTTAAGAACTTGAACATACGTGCTGCAGGCCCATTTAAGATTCTACATGCAATCAATGATAGTACCTATGTCGTTGACCTTCCTGAAGGTTTTGGCATAAGTAAGATTTTCAATATTGAGGATCTAGTACTTTATGAAGGCTCAGAATTCAACCCTAGAAATTTTCTTATAGATGAGCCTACCCTGCAGCCTAATGGTGAGATTCCCCCATTACCTCCACTACCAGATATAACTTACCCATCGACAGAAGAATTGGATAATATTTTAGATGATCAGATAGTCTCTACTAGAGATGGTGGTATGCACAAGTATTTGGTGAGGTGGAAAAACAAACCGAAGTCAGATGATACTTGCAGTGATCGTAAGGGGCTCCCGCAACTGGATCCAGATCTTTTGGAGCACCATGGCAGGATCACTGGTTTTGACTCGACTGGGTCGAGCTCTCTCCCACCTGGAGAGAATGATGAGGACATCTTTCCAGTTTAGGATTTTTATTTTCTTACCATTTTTATTTCTGGCAATTATAGCCATATGTAATCTTTTTATAATTTTTTAGATTTTGAGAATATTTTGGAGATGTGTTTCAAGATGTAATTGAGCCTATTTAAAGGCCTTGAGATTAATGAGAAAAACATGCCATTATTGATCAAAAAAAAAAAAAACTGTGTTGAGTTTTGCTCTTCCTTTCTCTCTTTTGTGTGATACAACTGAGATCTGCAAATTATGGTTTGTGATAAATCCTAATCTAGTTTTAGAACTAGTGATTAGTTCTAAAATTTATCCCCAATTAAAAAAATCCCAAATACAAATTATAATCCCCTAATCCCAAATAAACAAAACCCTAATCTCAAAAAAATAACCCTTCACTAGCCGCCATCCCTCACCTCTCCTTCTTCCCTTCCCGACCTCCTCCAAAATCCACTTCACAAAAAAAAACCGTAACCCCCTTTCGAACCCATCTCCCGACCAAATCCTTCGCCCCCATACGCCGTCGCTCCTTCCTCCCCACTCCCCGTCGATCATCCTCTCCCCCATCAGCATCGCCCTCTTTTCCTCCTCCACTCCCGATCCCAAATCCCTTCCCCGAACCCCAACCACAGTCCCCTACACCATAACCCCTTCCATCCCGTCGCCTTCTTCCTCCACCACCAACCTAAGACCCCCCCACACCGGTGCCGCCCTCCACTGCCCGTCGCACCGACCGCCGGCGACGTCGACGCAACATCGCCGCCGGATCTGCCAGTGCTTGGCCTCGTTGCTGCCTTTGTTCGCTGTGACTGCCGAGATCTTTGTTGCTGCTCAACTCTGAGATTGACATTGGTTTCTTCACATTCGGTATAATCTTTCCATTATTAAGTATCTGTGTTTTACTGTCATATTATCTAGAATATTATCTAATTTGCCTGTCGACCATAAAATACTGAGATTGAGTGATCCACATGCTAGATTAGAGTACGAATCGATATTGCACTTTTTTACTTGCTAAAACACGTAGGGATTTACTTATTGATTATAAGGTTGAATTATTAATTGGGACTGTTACATTTTATTCAATTCTTGAAAACCCATCAAACCCGTTAACTGTTAAAAATTTCTAACTTAGATCAGCACTTTCATGTTGGTAAAATTAACCCATTAAGATTCTTGGAAATTCTCTATTTTAGGGTTGGTTTTACATCACATGATTTCCTACAATATGCAACTAGTTATTGGGAAGGCGATGCCCTTCATTGGCTAACTAGTTTAGAAACTACAAACAAAGTGGTTTTAGATAATATTATAGCATCAACAGATGCTAAAGCAGCACTTACAGAGCTTGTAAATATATTATCCGCCGATCTTACCGGAGAAATATTACTTAGAGAACATGAATCCGAGCAACAACTAATGAAAATGCAATTATGTGATATTTGCATGTTAGAAGAATTTGTTGCTAAATATATTGGCTTAATATTCCATTTACCTAATATAGAACAGAAACTATTTTGGATGAAAGGATTTTTTTCAAAAATTCCACATCCATGGAGTAAACTTATCAAAGAAAATTATGAGCAACTAGTTGCCACGGCAACTAATACGAGAAATGCTCAATCCACGGGTAACCTTAAAAAGGCCTGTATGGACACCATGGAGCAATTCTGTGAAAAGGCGAAAGCCCATAAACAAATAGAAAATAAAATAAAACATTCTAAATTAGGCCAAGCCTGTTGCTCCAAATATAATGAAGATATTAACCTCCAATATGGTTGTAAACCAGAATATAAACAGAAATACAATAAATTTAAAAATAAAACACATTATCGGAAGAAACCCAAATTCTGAGTTACTAGAAAAAAATGGAAGCCAGAATTCAAAAGAAATTTTCGAAATGAGAAGAAATTCCCTGCAAGAAAATTTATCAAAAAACGAACCTTCAGAAAAGGTTGCAAATGCTTTAAAGTAGCAAAGAAGGACATTATGCTAATGAATGTCCAACCAATATTAAAACTTTAATTCTAGAAAACTTAGAAGAATATGGAATTAATCTTGGTACAATCGAAGACATACCAAGTGACAATAATTCTTCTATCTATGAGATCGAAAGCATTTATTCTTCTTCTTCTACTGAAGAAGATGACTTTTATGCTCAATTCGATTCTATAAATATTAACATGTTAACACTAAATAAAACTATGAACGCAATTAAAATTATACCTTTATTAGAAGATATTGTGTTACCACATAAGGGAAAACTAAATGCTGCGGGCTATACTGTTTTCTCAACACGTACATACTATCTTAAAAGATATCGAACAACAATTGTTCATTTGGATATGATAATTCAAATACCTCTTGGATACTACGGTATAATACATACTGGTCCACGACACGCCCAAAATAATCTTTTCATTACTAGTGGAATAATCGAACCTATGGCTATTAAAAAACCAGCCATAATCATTAAAAATACTAGTATCAATGATCAAGATTACAAAATAGAAAAAGGTGATCCAATTGGATTGCTAATAATCCATAAATATGAAGATCTTCCTATGATCAAAGAAGATCAAGGATCATCCTCTCAAAGTTCGAATAGATATCAAACACAGAGCTCTAGTTCTACCCCAAAGGAACAAGAGGCTCACTTTGAATATCGCATTTATATGAATACTCTTTCAACTTCTGATGAAATAACATCTGAAGAAGTTACTAATTCAAGTATTCAAGATAGTATGGGAGAACAATTCGTCGTTACAGACGAAGATCTCGAAAAACTAAAAGAGGCAATTCCTCATTCAGATAAAAAGGAAATATACAAAAACCCTTCCTTTAAATCTAGATTTTTAAACCAACATTGCTATGTATTCGAAAGAATGCAAGGTAATATTGAACTAAAGGGAGATGAAGATTTCTCATCTGTCAAGCTCCTCGACGTTCAGAAAATAGAAAAATTAAAGAAAAAATATCCTAAAATGAAGTATCTTCATATAGGCTTAATCCAAATCAAAATCACAGGACTATTCCGTTCTGGAATAGATACTCCTATAATGCTAGTTTGCATGGATGAACGTATCATCAATAATCCTTTAAATAGTATTATTGGAGGTGCTAAATCCAATCTAGCACATAGATTATTTGGAGTAAATATACATCCTGATTTTTGTATAAGCTTAGAAGATAAAAATATCAATAAAGCTTGTACACTTTCTATCAACCTTCAAGGTATAGAACTTTTACCTGGATTTAAAGTCTTAGGAATACAATGGGAACATTGTATGGCCTTAAATGACACATCAACATTTAAATCCATTACACCTAGCGGTTTTATCAAATTATTCGAAGTTGGAATCGGTAAAACAATTCAACCTCGCCTAGTTGATATTCGGCATCTAAAACTAGATCAAGACATGAAAGTATTTATCAAATCTTTGAAACCAAAGATTCCTGTTCCAACTGAATATTTTACGGCTTCAGGAAATACAATATCAACAACAGGGATGATTCTTGATGAAGGCTCTTCATCTACCCCGTCCTTACAAAGATCATTTTCAACACTTTCAAATCAATCGAATATATCTGATTCATTTGCCCCAATACCATCTAGATCTAGTGTTCAACAAGAACGACTAACGCCTCTTGAAGGTAGTACTAGAAACCTCATTCAACAACGCGAAGAGGAATCTGACCACCGTCAGACTCTCAAAATCCCTTTTTCTCAACTTCATAATAATGATTCGCTCTATTGATTTAAGAAAGGCGGCTCAGTTACATATATACATCCCAATCACAATATGTATCCCTGAATTTCAAGAATTTACGCTTCATGCTTTAATAGACACTGGCGCAGAAGCTAGCCTGTTACAAGAAGTGTTCATCCCTATACAGTTTCGAACACCCTTAACAAAACAAGGCATGTTAAATGATTTTATGGGCAAACAATGTCCCATTACCCATAAAGTCGTCGGACTACAGGTCCAAATTCCTGATATTCATAATACTATGGACACATATTCTTTCGACTTTGGATTACTTCCAAATGTCTTAGAAACTGACTGTTTAATTGGTATGGATAATCTTAGATTCTTCGCACCTTTTAACAAGCAGTATCTTGAACTTAACAATCGATTAATACCACGGGTTCCTCTCACGGCCCCCTTATCTTCTCACTTTCAACACACAGCCCAACGTGGTGATAATCCCGTAACATTAATTCACCATCAAGCACAGTCGAAACAACTCAATACTTATCCTTTGCACCCTGCAAATAAATTTGAAACTCTCATCCACAACATGTTAGAACCTCTTTACTCTAACAATCCCTTAAAATGGTTTGAAAAAAGTCCGAGATATTGTAATCTCGAACTATTAGAAGAACATCACGATACTAAAATCAGAGTAAATAGTATCATGGTTTCTCCTATCGACAAAATCGAATTTGCAAAACAAATTCAAGAGTTATTAGATCTCAAATTAATACAAACAAGCTATAGTCCTCATTCCTCTCCAGCTTTCCTTGTACGGAATCATGCGGAAGTAAAACGAGGAAAAGCCAGAATGGTTATAAATTACAGAAAAGTAAATAGCTGTACAAAATTTGATGGCTATTTTATCCCATCTGCTGAACAATTAATCAAGCAGATACAAGGAGCAAAATATTATAGTAAGTTCGATGCGAAATCAGGATTTTGGCAGATAAAACTCCAAAACAAATCTTCGATAGAGCTCACAGCATTTAGCTGTCCACAAGGACATTATGAATGGTTAGTAATGCCCTTTGGATTAAAAAATGCTCCACAAATATTCCAGAAATGGATGAATTCTCTATTTGGACATTTACCATTTGTAGTTGTCTACATAGATGATATTCTTGTCTTCTCACCATCAGCAGAAGATCATAAACAACATCTTTTACAGGTAACCCAATTGCTATTACAGCATGGAGTTATCCTTAGTCCTAAAAAGATCGAACTCTTTAAAACAGAGATCGAATTTCTAGGAAAATATATTAAACAAGGAACAATTGAACTTCAACAGCATATTTATGCAAAAATAAAAGATTTTCCAGAAACCTTTTCTACTCTAAAGGAACTTCAAAGCTTTCTAGGATTACTAAACTACGGAAGAAAATTCATTCCTAATCTTTCATCCAAGGTTCAAAATCTTCAACAGAAACTTAATGAAGAACAAGCAAAATACAAAGCTTCAACAGGTGAACAACCGAGACGATGGAACACTGATAAAATTTCCATCACATTAACAGAAAAGGAAGAAAAGGAAATCTTAGAAATCAAACATTCAGTGTTAGATCAAAAGATCCTTTATTTCCCTTCTGATCAAGAAATAATTACATTACAAACAGATGCTTCTGATAACTTTTGGTCCGGAGTACTTGTTGCTAAACATAAAGAAGTCATCGCCTATACATCAGGCAAATTTGACAAAACACAGTTCAAATATTCCACTTATGATAAGGAATTATTAGCTATAAAATTAGCTTTAAAAAGTCTTAAAATATATTTGCTATACAGAAGTTTTGTTATCGAAACAGACAACAAATCAGTTGCCCAGTTTCTAAAAAGAAAAACATATAACAACCCTGAAGAAAATCTCAGAAGAATTAGATTAGCAATATATTTAGAAATTTTTTCTTATGAAGTTAAATATATTCCTGGTTATACTAACCATGCCGCTGATCTTCTTACCAGGCCATGAGCGACGACGACTTCACCGCAAAGTTTAATGAATTTTTAGAATTCATGAAGCGCCAAGACGACTGGCAACAAGCTGGGTCAAAGAAGACCCAAAAGGTCTCCACAGAGACCGGAACTTCATCCACTCCCACAGGAGTAGATGCAGCCCGTAAGGGCAAACAGGTCCTACAGACCGAAACTGCTCCACAGAGCAAAGCTCCACAGAGCAAAGTCTCCACAGAGACGGTTAAAGCTTCCACTGAAGCAAAAGCCCCAACTTCCACAGAAGTTAGGAAAACCTTTGTTCCATATAACAAAGGCAAAATGGTACCAATGGTTCCGACTGAACCAAAAAAGACTTTTGCCGCATCCATGGTAAAAGATTGGTATAACATGGAGATGAAGGCCCATGACCCAATTCTCTATGAAAAATTCAATGGCATTTTTAGAGCTGTTCAATCGACAGACTATAGAACTGTAAATTTTTGGCTTACAAAACTAGAAGGAGATTTTCTCGCAATTCTCCGAGAACTTCGCCAGAGTCAAGCACGCCAAAACGAGACCCAAAGTCTCCTCCTCAAAATTACTCAATTCTCGTCAACATCGAGATCTGCTGCCTTAAACCAAAGGGAAGCCTCTTTATTCATCGGCAACACTCCTGAACAAAGGAGTTTACATGAGATTTTTTCTCAAATGGATACCTCAGATTTAGTCAACCTAAGAATCCAGGATTTCTTAGAGTTGTTAAAATCTCTAAATATCAACACCGAAAAAACAAAGGAGTTTGAGGCAGAAATAACGGTACAAAACATGCTTACAATGTACCAACAAAATCTTCTCGATGACTCCAGTCTTCTAAAGTTCTTCAAAAAATTAGAAGACACTGACATAGTTTCCTTCTTTACTGATGAAGAGGTCATCAAGAATACAAACGACAGACCACGTCTTGTTGTGTTCTTTAAGGATATTCAAAAATATCAAAAGCACATCCGAAAGGGAATTGTGCACGAAATTTATGTCAATACAAATAATCCAGAGGAATATGCCAATTGCATACCAGAGGTTTGCAAAATCAAGTTACTTGAGTATGCAAATCGTTTCCAAAACATTTTCATGTTCCGAATTTGGTCAATTTGGGAAGAAAGACAATATGTCAAACTATTTCCTTCTGTCCAATTATGGGAATTAGAACGAGTAACAGATGAACCTCGCCACCAGTTTATGAAATTCAACAAAAAGGAATTCTCAGAAGATCAAGAACGTCTTCTTGCCGCCCAAGAATTCTTCGACCATACAACCGAGGTCACTGCAATAGGCGCCCATTCAATCCATGAAGGAAAGACAATTCTACTGGTCGATACACTCTCTCCTTACGAGTCCTCTTCTCTGAGACATCAAAAGGCACACTCCTTCCTCGTCTCCCTTAAACTTGGCAGAGCAGGTGAAACTGCACAAGAAGAATACCTAGAGCACCAAGCAAGCATACAACGGGCTCTAGACGGATCAAACTCGGTGGATTCAGACATGCTTGGTGACCAAGCAAGCACTGATTGAAGCATGGTGGACCCCACGGACCCCACCACGACTTAACGCACTCACACAATAATCGAGATTCCTTCTCATCTTTTTCCTAAAGGCGATAAAGCACACCAGATAGTGACAACAGACCTACCTGACGTGACTGGCCACCTACTGCCAGCTCTCCTCCACTACTCAAAAGCAGATGCCTTTTTCTGGCCCACTTGAACAAGGAAGATGCCTTCCTTCGCCCCTCTCTCACTATAAAAGAAGGACCCGAGGGTCTTGTATAGACAGAAGCTTTTTCTTAGTTATTTTCTCTCTGTTTTTTCCTTTGTGAGCTTTTGAGTTTCCTTTGCTTCCCCTTGTAAATCTTTGTAAATTAAGTGTTTACACTTTCCTTGTTAAAAGAAATCAACTATATTAGTTATTATGATTCCTTTTTTATATTGGGTATTTAACAAGCAGGTTTATGTATTTTTAATCTTTCCAATTCTCTATTTCTTGGTAGACTAGTTTTGCAGGCCTATTTAAAGGCTATATTATTATTGACGAAGACATGCTTGTTTTTGATGAATGAATTGCTCTTGATTTTTTTCACTCCCCTGAGTTTTTCTTCTCTTTTTTCTTTTCTAAATTTTCTACTTTCTCATCCTCATCAGCTGGTCTGGTTACTTATCTAGGTCCTCTAAATTTTCTCTTTCAATGAGACTTTGACTGCTCAGACCACCTGTGCCAAGTTGAAGTGGCGTTGGGAGGCTTGGGACTGAATTTGTGTGGCTGCCTCGGCCAATCTCTTGAACAGACTTTTTGATGTCATTCCAGAATCTCAGCACTAATAAATCAATTGAATGATCTAAACCATTAAGTAATGACCTTTTAAAGCAAAAAAAATTATAATTTTAACTTATGGTCTACATACTGTTTGGAATTGCTCATAGCAAATACAAAAATCGTCACTATTTTCTTATGTGCATATAATGTCCAAGATTGTTAATTACTAGCCTGGTGATTTCACGAAGATAAACCTGGAACAGTTGAAATGTTGAAGTCTTTTGTTAGTCACTGGGATTAAACTGAAAGCGAATCTGGATCATTTCTGAGAACTATATTCATTGAGTTATGGTATTATTACTATTGGAATACAAGTGTAATTTCTCTCAACCCTTCTACAACCTCAAAGTTTTAGCCTAGTGGTAGTGGTAGAGACTTTTCACATCGTATCGAGCACTCCAGGTGCGAATCTTACTGGGTGCGTTTATTTATTTCGGAATTAAAAAAAAGGAATAGATTTCATTGCGCACATCCACGTTACGGCCCACAATTTGTTGGGCATTTTTCTCGTATCTTTGGCCCATAAAATTAAATATGCCATCGACTTAATGCGTGTTAGAATACAAGTGCAATTTCCCTCAACTCTTCTACATCTTCGAAGTTTTAGCCTAGAGGCAGGGACTTTTCACAATTACATTTAATCTAGTAACTTGCAAATACCTATTTATTGTTGTAGTTTCCTTTCTCACTCTTTACTGTCCTTTTCTCTCTTTGCATCTATCTTTAATTCTTTATATGCTGTTGGAGTGTTAGCCAGCAGAATAGTTCTTAGTCTACACTTTTAATACCAGGCTGACGTTAAGTATGTTTCTATTATAGGATGTTAGGTCAACCTCTAGCCAAAATATGGTACAATTTGAATCCATCATTTGTGGGCACAGTACAATTCAGAATTATGCGAGGAAGAAAATGGATGAGTTTGAGCTGGAAAAGGTTTGTTTAGAACATTTACTGCTCGTTTTATGATAATTTTCTGCTTAGTTTTAGCTTTTTTGGTTATAATTTCATTGATGTGCAGAATCTATTGGAGAATCAGTTGGTTGATCATCAGAAGCAAATCCAGGAGCTTGAATCTAATTTAGTTAACTGGGAGAAGGCCATGGAAGTTAGTAACTACTTAAATCATCTCACTCTCCCTCTCTCTCCCTGTGACTACAAGTTCTTTTGTGAATAATTTAAAATTTTGGTTTTGTGGTAGGATCAACATATTCAACATGAGCTCGAGAAGGATGAGCTCCTTGGCCAAGTCCTTAACCTCGAGAAGGAATTATCATGCTCATCATATCCTACTTTGGCAAGGGAAAAGGATACACTAAGAAAGGAGGTTGACAAAACAAAACAGAAGTTGAAGGATGCAGAGGCAAAGCTTAAAAATGCAATCCAGGACAAAACTAGACTAGAGGTTCCATAACTTGTACTATTTGTTAGTGTTGCTTCTTGTCTAAATAATTGTTCTTTAACTTGCTCTTTTGTATTTTGGCATGCCAAAATTGTCTGTAGAATGAGAAAACCCAGGCGGAACGGGAGGTAAAACGTTTAGTTGGTCAAAGGGCTATTCTCGATCGTGATATCTGGAGACGTGATTCAATTGTTGATAGGAGGCAGTCCAAGTCATTTGATTGTGGCAATGCAAAGGGATCTGTTGGTATTCATGATCAAAATCTCCAGGTAAAATCGAAAGGATAAATTAACTATCGAAAATGTTGTTTGTCAATTTTTAACTATACTGCTTTAGCATTCTTAGCTTTCATGAGTCTTGATCACTGCAATTAGCACAGTTCAAGTATGTATAATGTTAGCAATTGATAAACCATTGTCATACTTGAAAAATTGATACTGAACTATTTAAGTTAGTATCTTGATAATATCTTTTATGAATCAGACAGTTATTGCCACTTGGTGCCTTAGTTTTTTGTTACTTGTATATCTCAAGTTGTATGTAGTTAATATTACTAATGAAGCAGTTTTAGGTGGATTATTTATTTGGGGTTTGTTAAACTAACTATGAGTTCATGACTACAAGTTATTTGATATATTTTCCATTGTGGGCTTCAAAGGTTAACTTCTTAGTTCTTACTAAGTAATAAAAACAACAACAACAACAAAGCCTTTTTCCCAACTAGTTGGGGTCGGCTACATGAATTCTGGTTATCCATTCTACTCGGTTTAGCGCAATATCTTCTGTAAGGTCACAAGCTATCATATCTTTTTCCACCGTTTCCACCCAAGTTAGTTTAGATTTTCCTCTACCCCTAACTTTACCCTCAATATTTATCAAATCACTCTTTCTAACGGGGGCACTACTAGGTCTACGTGTGATATGTCCAAACCACCTGAAGCGATTCTCTCTTAACTTATCTTGGATTGGAGCTACCTTTAGCATGTTTTGTATATGCTCGTTTCTAATTCCATCATTCCTTGTTTTACCACATATCCATCTTAGCATACTCATCTCCATTACACTCATTTTTTGGACATGTTGTTTCTTTATTGTCCAACACTCTACTCCATACATCATTGCTGGTCTAACAACCGTTCTATAAATTTTTTCCTTCAACTTCAAAGGTATGCATTTGTTACACAAAACGCCACTGACACTTTTTCACTTAAGTCACCCTGCTTGGATCCTATGTATAACATCTTGGCAAATCTCCCCATCTCTTTGTATAATCGAGCCTAAATATCGGAAACGGTCTCTTTTAAGTATTTCTTGGCCATCAAGCTTTGCTACTTCCTCAGTTGTGTTCCGAATATCACTAAAATTACACTCCATATACTTTGTTTTTGCTTATCCTAAAGCCTCTAGCTTCCAAAGTTTCTCATCCCAATTCTAATTTAGCATTGACTCCTGCTCTAGTCTCCTCAACTAAGACGATGTCATCGACAAAAGGCATACACCAAGGCACCTTGTCTTGTATTCCTCGCGTCAGTTCATCCATAACTAAAGCAAAGTGGTAGGGGCTTAAAGCCGAATCTTGGTGTAAACCTACTATAATAGAAAAATTACTGGTCTCTCCTGTGGTTGTTCTCATTGTGGTCTTTGCCCCTTCATACATATTCTTATTACCTCAATATACCGAATTGTTACTCTTTTATTAGTTAACACCCACCATACTTTGTCTCTAGGAACTTTATCATATGTTTTTTCTAGATCTATAAACACCATAAGTAGATCTTTCTTATTCTTCCTATTTTTTCCATAAGTATTCTCAGTACATAAATTGATTCCATTGTTGACCTTCCAGGCATAAATCTAAATTGATTTTCAGACACTGTAGTTTCTAGTCTCAGTCTATGTTCGATCACTCTCCCAAATTTTTATCGTATGGCTTATTAATCTAATCCCTCGGTAGTTGGAGCAACTTTGTATATCTCCTCTATTATTATATATAGGTATTAAAATACTCTTTCACCATTCATCGGGCATCTTCTTAGTCCTCAAAATCCCATTAAATAATTTTGTTAGCCAAACCACTCTTACATCCTTAAGACACTTCCAAACTTCAATGGGTATACCATCCGGTCCTAAAGCTTTTCCTATTTTTATCCCTCAGAGAGCATTTTGAACGTCCGAGGTCCTAATTATACGGAATAACATGCTTCTGACTCTCCCTCGAGTCCTCTATATTTAAGTTGTCCACAACCTTTTTATTTAATAACTTCTCAAAGTAATTTCGCCATCTTTACTTAATTTCCTCATCTTTTACTAAGACTCTTGAATCCTCGCTTTTAATTCACCTAATTGTATCCAATTCTTTTGTTTTCTATCCCTTTATTTAACAAACTTATAAATATTATTTTCTCTTTTTGTTCCTAATTTTGTGTATAAATCATCATAAGTTTTTACTTTTACATCTCTTGTCGCTTTCTTAACTTCTTTTCTAACGGCCTTATATCTCTTTAAATATTCTTCATTTTTACTCTTTTGCCATATTTTGAAGGTTGATCTTTTTTTCTTCACAATATGTTAGACTTCTTGCCACCACCATGTTTCTTTAGTTAGCAACCCTCTACCTTTAGATTCTCCAAGTACCCCATTAGAAATTTTTCTTATGTACGTAGCCATTTTAGTCATAATTTTCTCCTCTTCCCAATTCCATGATGCCCCTTTTTGAGGACTTTATCTCTTACCTCTAATTTCTCTTCTTTCAAGTTCCACCACCTAATTCTTGGGTTCCTAGTCTCCTTCGCACATATATATTTCCCAATCTTAACACCCATCACCATTAATCTATGTTGTGAGATTAAATACTCTCGGTATAACTTTATAATCTTTACATGTCAAGCGATCTACATTTCTAGTGATGAAAAATTAATCTGGCTCTTATTTGCCCAACTTTTAAAGGTTATCAAATGTTCCTCCTTTCTAAAATAAGTATTTGTTAGTATAAAATCATACGAAGCTGCAAAATCTAATAGTCTCTCCACCATCGTTCTTTTCAAAGCCATATCTTCCATGCACCCTCTCATATCCCATGTTATCTTCTCCAATTGATGTATGGAGCGAGGGCGTCGCAATGTATTCCATGTCTTCGATGCACCCTCTCATATCCCATGCCGGTGCTACGCCCTATTTTTTGAAGCACCTGGAGGCAGGCACAATGCATTGCTTCTAGGGAATGCCCTAGCATTTGCGTATATTATTAGGATTCATGTTCATAGGATTTGACAAAGTTTTGTGCTGGCTGTCAACTGCCTAACACAACCCTCCTCCTTACCCGGTTTATGGGTGGATTCCTGGCTTGGGACGAGCAATGGCAGAGTTTGTTCGGGGGTAATATAAGTATTAAATATTTGATTGACTTGTTGGGGGGTGAAAGTGCTTATTGAGAAACCTTAGGGGGTATTTTTTTTAAATGTCAAATCTTAGGGGGATTTCTGTTATTAGCCTTCTGATATTATAGCTCAATCCCTGTGTCCTTTTAACAAATTTTCCGTGTGCTGCACCCGTACTCATGCTGTGATACCCATGCTAAAAGCACCTTGAAGGCACAGGGCACTTTTGATGGTGGCAGCTTCACATAAATCATAACGTTTTCTAATCCCTCATCCTTCTTCATTCTTTGGCCTATATATGTATTTCAAACTCCGGGGTTGCATTCTGTTTGGTTATAAAATGTTTGCACAAAGTCTTCTAATCTCAACGATGGTGGACTTGGGAACGGGAAGCACTATGATAATGTCTCCATGATAGTAGTGTTTATTAATTGATTCTAGCAGTATTGCACAATGCTTTTGACCATCCAGCCTTCAAGTTTGCTCCTACAGTTGTCAACCTGCATTGAGTATTCAGAGTGGGTACTGGGTAGCCTAGATATCTTGTCGGGAAGCTACCAATTAAATTTCCATTCATTTACTAATATCTTTCCTTAAAGTATAAAATGGGTTTACATTGTATTTTACCCTGTTTTCTGATATCAATTAATTGCTAAAATAACATATTAATTTGTGGAAGTGTCAAGCTTTGTTTAATCAGATTTATGATATTTACTAGATTACTAATCGATTTGATTTCCTGACGAATCTTCAGATGGAATATCAAAAGCTTTTATTTGAGATGGAAGCAGAGATTAATTCTTTGAGAGAGGCCTTGATAACTGCTACTACGGAAAAAGAGGATGCGTATCTTAGGAACAAGAACTTACACTCTGAACTAAATTTAATGACAGAAAATTTTGATGCAGCAAATTTGGAAATAAAATTATTGAAGGAAGAGATTATTAAAATGGTACAAGTCCCTCTTGCTCCGTTCACTTTTGAGTGCAAAACTTGTTAGTGCTTCAAGTTACTACTGCTCTTTGTCTTCAGCTCTTTGACTACTTATATCTTATTCTGCAGGAAGAAAATTTGGGTAAATCTGAATTCATTTCCAGGGACTTGAAAGTTTCTCTTGATTTGCTATCAAAAGAAAAAGAAGAGATGGGAATGGTATCAGTAGTATTTTTCAAAACATCTGCAAATTTTTGGACAATGAAATTCCATTTTTTATTTTCATATTTAGTTTGTATCATTTTTTCGTTTTTGGGATGCAGCAACTCACAGATTCTCTTCTTGAAATGGAGATAGAAAAGTCAACATGGTTAGACAAGGAGAAAGATCTTGTTCAGTCAAATGATAGGATAAAGTTATCCGATGATACAATTGCCAGTTTATCGAAAGATCTATCAGAGGTACGATTGTGTGCAACTTGGTATATATGTGGCTATGTTCTTTAATCATCAAATTGCAACATTTTATCACTTGATCCTTATGTTTGGTTGCATGTGTTTGTTCATTTCAATTTCCTCTTGTTAAATTTCCATTGTGAATTGATGGATGATTTTTTCTGGAACCTAAAATTATGGGTTAAATAGATAGTTCATACTATGGTGTATCTGTCCCGCACGCCCTCTAGATGTACTTTTGTAGTATTTATTAGCTTTCAGTTCATTGCCTTTGCAATTCATTGAGCAGACTGTCTTACATTAATGATATTTTATGCGTTAAACATGCCCCTCAAGTATTAGCAGAAGCAAACTGAACGCAATCATGTCAACTGCATTACTACTTGTCATGTCTAGTAATGTCATTTATCATCTATTAAGTCATTGAATGATAAATTCTAATGCAATATATTGTTGCGGGACCAAATTTTGTTTCTGTTTTTTCTAAGCACTTTGTTTGGGGTGTGTGGAGTCTCTGTTCAACAAGTGAATTTGATTTTCTCAGGTTATACTGAATTCCCACACCACTATATACTAGTAATTTACACGTGCTATGCACGTTCTAAAAAATTTGTTTGGTTTTTTAGTAAAAACTCTGGCATAGTGAGGACTCGAACCTGAGACCTCCGTCATATTAATCTTGTACGTGCGTTGCACGCGTTGATAGATTGACACTAAGGCCTTCTCCCATTATAATATTAGATTAGATTTGTATTGCAATAGTTACTGCACCTATTATTTTGCAAATAGAAATAGTAAATTATAACCATAAATCATAAGGTATCTGTATAGTGACATCCAATCCATTCATCTGTCTCTACTTTCTACTGTGCTCTTTAAACTTTTAAAATGAAGTATGCCAAAAGAAAATGCTTTATATATTAGTGTGTTTATACCAGATTGCTCTATCATAGAAAGTGCTATACGCTCAGTGGTGTTATACGTCATATATAATTTGGGGCGTGTGTAAGTTCTTACTGGTTTTAGAAGTTCACAAAAATAACAGTTCCATTATTCTTCGACATCATATAAGCGTGTCGCAAATGTTTATTGTGTCTATCATGATTTCTATGTAACATATCTTTTAAGTACATGTACGTTGAAAATTTAAGCTACTATATACCAATGGCTAAATTTAAAAAAAAACCTCACTGAAGTATTGGTCATTTAAAACTTTTTTTGTTTAAAAAAACCGCACTCAACTATGTTTTCAATGCATGGGTGGGTGAGGTTTTTTTTTTAAAAAATGTGGTGAAAACATAGTTGAGTGCGGTTTTTTTAAACAAAAAAAGTTTAGTGGTTTTTTTTTAAAAAAATGACCAATACTTCAGTGAGGTTTTTTTTTTAATATTTAGCCATATACCAATATTTGATATAAGTATGCCTATTCTCTTGTAATGGCGAACTTACAACTTGACATGCTCAAAAAAGTGTAATGGTTACTAACACATTTTTTCTGTGGAACTTTTCATTGTAATTTTTGCTCCGAGTATTAAAGGAAAATAATTTATATATTATTTATTATATAATTTTGTTATTATGTGTTTGAAGTTTACTTTCATCATGGTTTGAAACAGGTGAGGCATGAACTAGAGTCTTCAAGAGAACAAAATAAGCTCCTGAAGGAGAATGCCGAAAGAGAGAGAGAATGCAGGTGAGAATGTGCTATTACCTTTGTAAATATTATTATTACAATTTTCTTTGTGATTTGCAAGTGCATCTGTAGTTCAGGATGTATGCGTCATATTTAACCATGTCAGTGCCACCAGTGGCGGAGCCAGACAAATCAGAATGGGGGTCCCAATTTTTTTCTCCCGGCATCGACATAATTGTTGCCGAAAATCTCTTACTTAACTTTTGTTTTGAAAAATTAAAGTAATTGGATCAAAAGAAAATTATAATCGAAGTAAATATTCGAATTTATATTTTTAGTATCATGTATTTTTTCGCACTTGTACAGTTGTACTCTAAATTTGGTAAGAGTAATACTAATCAATAATCATACTACACTATTTATACTGTTATAATACTAGAGGCTAAGAGATACGACTCAAATGAATAAATATACTTGTA